>ML787182.1:46867-70346 GCA_009831015.1 Picea engelmannii
ATTCAAATTGAATACAAAATAAATTATTTCAATAATAAATTTAATGGAGAAATTAGAAGTGGACCCAACCCTAAAATAAGGAAAGTGGACCAAGTGACCTAGAAGATGTTTTTAAGGAAGCTACTTGGACAGTATAAATAAGAGGCAAGGCTCTCTCATTTGAATCAAACTTGAGAATATTGAATATCTATATGTGTCTTAGGTAATAAAGGATATATAAACCAGAATTCTGAGTGAAGGTGAAGAAAAGAAGGCCGAAAGGCAAGGAAGGATAAATTATTTTGATGGTGCTTTCTAAGGTATGTTGTTTATAGGTCATCTCACCATTTTCGCTATAACTTTTTTTCTATAATAATTAAGACCATTAAATTGATAAGAAAGTGAGAAAACATATCCAAGTATCTTTGGTAAAAAAATTCAACTTGTGGGTTGTTGTATTTTGGGAGTTACACTCCGTGGAAAATAGGGTTTGTGGACAATCCTGAAACTAGTCAAAATCAGGTGTTTCGGGTAAAAATGTCATAACTTATTCATAACATATCCAAATTCAGTGAGAAAAAATGTGTTGGTTAGGGTATAGTATTTAGTATTCTGTGTAATAGTTTCAAATCAATTCATCAAAAATTTTGTGCGGGGAACACTCTACAAGGTCACTCTCTAGAATAAGCCAGAATTCAGCAAGGTATGTCATTTTTTCTATAACTCCTTTTCTGAGATGTTCCAAGTAGTGACACTTGGAAGAATTGCATAGAACACACTGAAGAACATTGTTTATAAATTTCATATATGTATACATTACAGGTTCAAAGTTATGATTACTTCAAGTTAGGGTTGTTGACTAATCCAAAACTAGGCATGTGACACTAAAGAAAAGTTTGATGAAAATGCTAGTCTCTTGTTTTTAAAGTCAAGGAAGGTTTGTAGGAATGTGATAATATACACCAGGTCTATTACAAAGCTACAAATCAGATTTGGATGATGAAATTGAGTAGGGCTTTTGGTTGTGGTACATGTTGAGTACATAGTTGAGACAAGTAGTTGATGAGTTGGCACACATACATGAGGTGTATAGTTGATGATGTTGGTACATATTGATGAGTCATAGTTGATGAGTAGTTGACACATTATTGGTACATACTTGGTACATGGTTGGATTCACTTGTTTATGGTACAGGTTGATTACAGGTTGGTGCATGGTTGATGCACTTTCTTATGGTACAGGTTGATTACAGGTTGATGCATGGTTGATGCATGGTTCAGATTTATTGGTACGGGTTTACAACGGTACATCTCACAGTGATAGTGTGACAGTGGTTCCATCATTCTGCTTCTACTTCAAGGTGGCAGGATGAGGCAAGGACAGGTGGTTGTAGCCACCTTCCGGTTGTAGCTAGAGAACATTGGGGGTTGTAGCCAGAGAATTGGGGAGTTGGAGCTTCCCTCAGGTTGTAGCCTAAGAAACTAGGGGGTTGGAGCCTCCTTCCAGTTGTAGCTGGAAAAAAAATGAATTTGGTGCTTCCAATGAATGTAATTCTTCAAGACATATAAGAAAAATCATTCTGTGGTTTTCTCCCGATTTGGGTTTTCACGTAAAACACTAGTGTATTGTATATGTGTGTGATTGTTTATCTCTTACTGCTAATTATTGGATAATAATTCTACATTGATATAATATTTGAAGAAAAAGGATTATAATTACGCTATTACTGATTCACCCCCCCTCTCAGTAATCCAACAAATGTTGCAATAACTTTCCAGTCTCCTTCTTCAAATACCATATGTCTCTTCTTCAGATCAATCATGGTCTGGTTATCAAAATCCCAATCAAGTCCTAGTAATGTTGGATAAGGATTACTACCATATACTATCTCGATTACTTAGAAATCAGTTGTACTATGCACTCCATCAATGTCAACACTCACCCCTAACAACCTTCCAATAGGAACAATCTTATGTTGATTTGCTAACCTCAACTAAATAGGTGACTTGATTAACTTTGGTTTTCCCATCGTCTCCCAGGTCTTCTTCAGAAGTACACTCACATCATATCCAAGATCTAAAATGGTATTATCCATGTCGTAATATCGTATCTGTGCATTCAGTCAAAATTTCCTATTTGTCCTTCTCTTGTGATGTACTTGGTTAATTGCTCATTGTACAATAGGTATTTCCCTATCTTGTGTGCATTGATCAATTATTTAGTGTAGTGTTTTTAACATAGTGTCATCCTTCATTAATTATAGACAAATATTCAAGAAACTTCTTAGAGTAATTATAATCTCAACTTACTTTCTGAATGGTCATAGACTGGAGGCATGTCATACACTGGTGGCTTGTCATATACATGCGGCGTAGTCAAAGTCGATGGTATTCATTCTGTCTCCAACAATTATTTCCTTGCTTTCTTTTATGTATCTTTTATTTTCTAGGATCAAACAACGAAGGATGTTTTGTTTCTTTCCTAACCCGCTACTCAATCCACTTTCCTTGTTATGTCACATTAGTTTTTATTCTTTCTCCTCTATGCGTAACTATTTCTACCTTAAGTCATTTGTCGTGCTCCTTTGTAGCTATCATCTACACATCTGGGTTCCTGTTTTATTTCCACTTCACGATCAACTATGGATAGTATTCTATTGCATGGTCTCATTTTCTACAGTAAGTGGATTCCATGCAAGGATTCATACAGTCTCGCGCCAAATTCCCAGGCTACTTACAATTATAAAATATAATCGGGCCTATTCCTCTACTAAGTACTTCCCTTCCATGACCTTTGAATCCTCCTCTTCCTCCTTGATTTTAGCCTCTCTGAGTATTCTATTGTGGTGCCCCTCCTTTTATTCCTTCTTCCCCTTATACTCTGCATGGATCCGTAGTGCGCTCTCTCATCGGATCTAGTGCACGACACTCTGTTTCACCATGTTCGACGGACTTACAAAAATTACAAAGTAGGTTTCTAGCATTACTCTTATACTTCTGCATTAACAGACAAGCAGTAGGGTCATGACCCACTATTGGGCACAGGCCTATGTTGAGGAAATACCTAATTTTGGTAAGGAAAGGCCTAATTTTGGAGAAGAACAACTGGCGGGAAAAGCAACACATGTGAGGGAAAAAACACATGCAAAGGAGGAAATCATGCAAGGTGCACAGGCAAGAAAACCTAACCATGTTAGGGTTAGGGTTTTGGTAAGATATTGTATGGCTAATAATCTTGTAAATTAGTATAAATAAGGACCTGGGAGGTCTAGTTCGGGGTTTTTTTGTTGTTGTTGAATAACAATTCTAGTCCTTTGATTTGATGATTGTAGTTGAGCTACTATTGTAAAATTTGTTGAGTTGTAGAAGAGATAAGTAGGCCATATTTTCAGGTTTAGATCACAAGCTGAGGATCATTATGTGATTTAGTCTGCCTCACTATTATAGCCCTAAAATAATCTATCTATGCATACATGGCATTGGCCTTTCTACTTGCATAATTTTCCAAATCATTGTTGAGGAACTCTATTTAAAAGACCATTTTTAGGGGCATGAGCGCACCCTATTGTACTATTTCCCACATACATACGATTGTCGCATGCTAGAAAACTCATGTAAATATGCTATCTTCATACTAAATAGCCTGCATTTACCTCCAAAAGTGTCAAAAATAAAAAGTTGTAAGGAATTCAATGGATTTTATGGGCTATTAGAGGTTTCCCAACCAATTCACCTGTTGTAGCATGTCCCCCAAAAAAATAACTATCCTTTTGTCATATAAAAGGAGGTCTTGGGTTCTCACTCCAACATCAAGAATTAGAACGGTGAAACTCTACCCAAATTTATTTCCTTCCTTGCCCAAGTATTTGCAGCCTTTTTTGAGTCCTTACCTAAACATTCCCTCTCTAGCCCTTTTCTCCCATACAATCCCTTCCATTCCCTTGAAGTGATCAGCTGATTGTGAGAGAAGGAATTTGGAAGGTGCACTTGTAGAAATTTCAAGAGAATCCTGGACCATGTTCACAGAGCATCGACTTGCAAAGTTTGTAATTTCCAATCTTTGAATATTGAATAAAAGAATCGTTTTCCCTGTCCCAGATGATATATTTATGTATTTAATTTGATTTATGTGTAATGAGTGATGTCTAACCCTAATTGATTAATAGAAATATAATATTTGTAGCATTGTTTGCCTAAGTGTTGATGCAGGTCATCTTTGGGAGGAGACAGACATCCAAGGAAGCTACAAATCTCGAGGAGGTCAGCATCGAACGTTTGGACCAAAGGTACTGCTTCTGATTTACTCTTCTATCGCTTTATGTTCATATATTTTGGAATGTTTGGGGTAGTGTAGGAATTAGATTATCTTTTAAGGGAGTTCATATCTCTATCTATACTTAGAACCCTGGTATAGATATAGGGGTATTTTCCAGCTAGAAGAATTTGCGACTCCACTGGGGTGTCTCTCGAGGGTTTTAGAGGGAGGTTTTTGGGTTTCAATTGGCTTCTTGATTTCCTTTTGAGTTTCAGTCAAGTTCACTAAGTATTTTAAGGGTCGTTGGTCACCTGCAAGGTTCCTACCATCTTTCCCTTCCCAGTCAGTCTACCTAGTCTTTTTATTTTTTTGAAAAGTCTCAGAGGTGTACGTTCTCTGCTTTGACTCATCTTGCGTACATACACACCCTGCACAGTAGAAAACCCATGTACATATGCAGGATGTTTATGCAACAACCCATGTCTCTGTGTCTTGAACGTGTTTTTTTAACAAAGATAGGTCTTTCTCTTTACTGATAGAATTTTAGGCTTCTCAGGGCCTTCCTCGACCTTCCAGAGTCTTTAATTTTGGCCTTAGCTTGGGTTAAAGTTTCGGTTAACTTGTTTCTTAGTTTTATTTTGTTTTCCCTAGAGGTTTAGAGTGAACTTTCAATTTTTAGATTCTCCTTTGGTTTCTTTTTTTAATCCCTACGTTTACGCAGTTGGCATTGGGTCTTTGTTAATATTGGGTTATTTTTCTCTTTTTCCTGTTTCTTTCTTTGAAAAAAAAAAATTATTTTACCTTGGTTTTTCTTGTTAAAGTAGTTCGAAAAAATGAAAAATATTTTTTCTTGCATTTGGTTTGGTAGCATAGCTTAGGTTGTTTGTTTACAAAAGAAAAGAGATTCCATTTCAAAATTGTTTATTTCTTTCTTGAAATATAATTAGTTTTTCTTAGTCAAACGAAATCAATTTTCAGGAAACTTTCAATTACAAGATCTTGAAACATTAATTAGAAAAGTTGAATTTTACGAGTTTTACAAGCTTTGCTTTAATTTTGAAGTATATTTTTTTCTTTCAAATGATCTAAAGGTATCTTTATTATTCATATCTTCAAACAACCATTATTTGCATGACCACATCCTTTGTGTAAATCAAGCCTTAAAATTAATTCTTAACTTAAAATATATTTGACTTTCTGTTTGTAGGGTTCACCGAATAGTTTAGGATTTTAGGGCCTTGAAATAGATGTGAAGAGGAAAATATTCAAGGCCATTTGAAACAAACATTGGAGTCTGAGATAGGGAGTGTCTTAATTCCAACATTATAAAATTTAGTTGGGACCCCCCTCTAACACAGGGGATAAACACAAGGTCACGTGAGGAAAGGTAGAGGAGATAAACCCTCCAAAGCTGGACCAAACGTAGTGGTGATTGTACATTGAGGGTCTTTATTGAGAACAATACTAATCTATTAAAGATCCTACGAAGCTTCATGGACCTCAAATCCATTCAATATCCTTAGTTGTCTTCCTGAACAATTTCTTTTGGCACCCTTGAAGGGATTCAAACTTGTTATCCTTCTCATTACGATCTTCCTGATTGTCGATTGTACCCTCCTAGTGACTGAATGCGAGTTGGCAACTTAGTTTCCTATATTTTGCGGACTTACACAGGTGACTGTGGGGGTATACTACAGTACCTAGGGTGGGCGTCGGACCGCACTTCACAGAGTATACCTGGAAGGTTCTTTCATGTTTGAGTTGCACTTACACTGGTTAGTTGCTCTAGTGTCGATTCACGTAATTGTCCTTCCCACTAGTTAGTTGACTGGTTGATTTATTGTTAGGAAAATTTTAGTGTGTGCTATGTGTTCCATGCTAGTCAAAACTTAGTGTGTCATTTGATCATTTCACAAAGTGGAAGATCAATATCCTTGTCAGTCATGAAGGCTTTAGGGCATGTCACTGGTTACTTTGGAGCCACCTCTGCAACTATTGAGGCCAAGACTTGATCAAGAAGAATCATTCGAAGCGACCTAGCCACATGAAATTGTACCCAACCTTCTTCGATAGTATACTTTCTGGCACTGGAGGAATCTATCGTTTCTAACCTCGAGATCGGAGGTTTTAGGCTAGCAAATCCTGTGATCACCTACTTGTTGGCGTCACTCCTAATCTAGGTCATCCCTCCCAAGGTGAAATCTTCTAAGAACTAGTTGTTTCGACAAGTGGAAATGGAAGAAAATGTCGCTACTTCATCCAGGAGTCACCATACTCCCATTATGACTACTACTGGAGGGGGCATCATACCTCCTCCCCCACCTTCTCCTCTCAGGACCATACTTGTCCTGGCACCCACGAGTTTGGGTAATGGATCGATTCCTTTAACAGTTCTGACCATTGTTTTATTAACTTAGAATGAGACAGGTCCTCCCTTCTCATATGGGATGCCCAACTTTGACACAAATTCAGTTCTTACTTACTCTACTTTATAGACCATGGGTTTTGGGGTAGGGATCTCTAACACTCCCTTGCAAGGATCATTTGGGTGCACTACTGCCCCTTTTAATGTTATTCCTTATGGTGGGGGTCATATACCTCCTTCGTCCCCTTTTATCGGTAACGTGTTTCAAAAACCAATCAAGCCTAATGCTAATTATAGCTTGTTTAGTGGAGGTGGTTTGGGACCATCATCATACATAACGTCGGTGTGATCTGTGTCATTCTCTTTGTTTGGTGCGTTTGGGAAAAACACTTTTTCTTCGAACGCTTTCAATACTAGGGAAAACCCCAACTTTGGTCAACAAAACCCCATGTAAGGTACCATTCCTTCACTGGGAGCGACGAATGGAGTATTCTCCACACAGGGTCTTTGGAATCCTTGGAAGGGTTTGTTTCCCTCGAAAAGTATGCTATTTAGGGGAAACCCCTTCCATACTCAATGGAACACAGGGCATGGTTTTGTACCTATGCCAGGAGTATTGGTTGGGGCCATCCCCAACCAAGGTCCTTGGAACACAACACATAGAGCACCTTGCGTAGGCTATTTCGTCCAATTCTGGGAGTCAACCCCTAATGCAACAACAGACGCAATTCCCTTTTGTTGGTCAAGGCCATAGTTTCTACCAAAACCCTGGAAAGTAGTCCAACTTTTCCTGGAAACCTAGTGCCAGTCAAAAGCCAGGGCCCTCTTTCATGTAAATACTATGCAACCAAAACTACCCTTTATACCAACCCTGCATTTCCCATACTTGTTAAGATTATTAAATGACCCAATCTATCATGATCCATGTTGGCCCCCCATTTCGACTAAGTTTCCTTCAGATATTCCAAAATTTGAGGGAAATCCTGGCGAAGATCCAAGTGATCATGTGACTACCTTTCACTTATGGTGCTCATCAAACTCGTTGAAATCCGACTCTGTTCTGTTGTGCCTTTTTCAATGCACTCTTACAGGTGGTGTTGTGAAGTGGTATATCGATCTCAAAATATCGAATTAATATTAATTTAATGATACGATGACGGTTTTCTTGAACCATTTCCAGTTTCCAGTGAGATACGATGTCGACACTGATTTGTTGGCCAACTTAGAGAAAACTAAGGCTGACTATATCTCGGATCATATCTGAGAGTGAATATGAAGAAAGATTTTGATTAAGGTCAAGGTCCCTTTTGTGTTCTTGCTTGAGTGGTTCTTGAAGTCTTTGGTTCCTTGTGTGTCCAAAGATGTATCAATGTCCGGGGTGTTTTCTAAAGAAGAGGCTATTATGAGAGCCCAACAGTTAGAACTGATTTACTCCTAGTCTGGCATGCTTTACGACATCTTACCCAATGCACCAAAGTCTACTCTTGATAAGTCCAAACAAAATTCTGGGCCCCACGCTGATGGCATGGTGGGCTCAGCACAAAGCAAGTCCATGGATCTGTTGTTGAATTAGTTACAACAATTTTCGATACAACAGACTGTGTCCAGCCAGAATCCTAGTTCAGCTACACTCGCTACCCAGACGTATGATGTACATAGTGTGCAATAGAAAACTCCCAAGTCCAACCAACAAACCAAGGTAAAAATGAAACAGAGAAACAAGAAGGGTAAACGGGATAAAAAGGATGCTAACAATATAGCGAGGAAAAAACTGAGAAGAGGAAGATGAAGTATCTATGTAAGCTTTGCATAGAAGACCACCCAACTCACCAATGCCCTCGTCTTGTGGAACCCCAGAAGCTACTAACACAACAACAACATATTGTGTTGAAAAACCCTTTTCCACAAGGGAAAAATATGGCTTAGGCTTCCACATCCATGAGCATGGCTCGAGGAAATCAGGGACCCCCCACACCTACTCCTAACAACCTTCCTATGAACGTCTACATGATGAGTATCAGTGCTCATTTATCAACCAGGGATCGTGACTATGGAACAACACAATCTGTTGAGAAGGGAAAAGAGACCACTAACCCATTGAATCCTCTTCAAATTGAGAAGATAGTGGGAGAGACAATGGCTCACATCCCTAAAGGTGCATTTAAGAAGGCTTCCCACAGCCAAAATGTGAGGGCTACTCAGAACTACTCTATCGTGGAGGATCTGGAATAAAGGCCTTGTGTAATGTCTTCTCTGGAGGTTCTCCATAGTTTCCCCTCATAGAGAAAAGATATTTTGTCAGCCTTGGGAGTGGAAAAGACTAGTATCTCAGGAACGATTGTTTTTTATCCAACTGACATTAAACCTTGTCTTCCTCACCCTGTCACCTTTCAGATAGTAGTGGCATACACCATGAAATATTTGACATAGAACATTTTCCGTATGGTGGTTGAGGAGGGTGCCTCGACTTGCATGATATCATTGGCATGTTAGAAGGCCATTGGCCAACCTGAGTTGTCTTCGTCACCTACATTGCTTACGGCTTTTGACAGTCGATCATTTATACCACACAGAATAATTGTCTTTCCCCATTAATTTAGGGGGTAAAACTATGTGCATCGAGGTTGAAGTAGTCAATGTGCCTCTCAACTACAATATTTTGTTGGGACGAAGTTGGATTACGTGATGCATGTAGTGGTTGCCACTATTTTTTAGGTATTATGCTTTCCGCATGAGGGTCTAATTGTAACCATCGACCAATTGTCCTTCTCTCATCTTGACCCTTCATTGGGGGATTCCATGGTCTTGATGATTGATAACCCACATCCTAGCATTGTCAGCTTAGGTACCAGATTGTTTCCATCGTTGATGGGAAATTTTGATTATCCCTTGCCTTCCAATGATGTAAGGTTTGTTTCAGCTATTCTTGACCACCCGAAGGTTGCAATTTTTCAAGTGTCATCTTTTAAAACGAGTTACATTCAAGACCCGTGGAATTTACCTTCCCCATCAACTTCGATGGAAGGGATAAGGAACCTTGGCATGGCCATGCCCTTATCCACGACTAAGGTTGTGTAAAGAATTGTCCAACAAGCCTCGACCAACCCCGATCCGACTCCCTCACAGGAGCTAGATCCATTTCTTGAGCCTATTTGGGCTCAGGATTCTCTTATCACTCAAGATCCTTTAGAATTTGTCTTTCCCTATGACGAGGAGATTCTAGAGGCAATGCATAGGACCTAAAGAGCTTGGGATGATATGCATCATAGATCTTATTTTCTTCCTGATCTTAGGAGAATATAGGCTGAAGATTTTGTTTTGAATGTGAATGGAGATAGCCCTTTTCCTATCAACCCTTTGGCTATGCAAGGAGTTTACGTCGAGGGAAACATGGAAAAAATTCTTGCAATGATTCTTATCGATATCTCCAGAACCCCTGGCATCATGGAGAATGTTTTTCGTTGGAGAAAATTGCTCCCTCGAAGAGATTAAAATTTACATCGAGTTGTTCAAGGAGTTTCATGATATTGTTTCCTGGTCTTACGAGGATATGTCAGGCTTCGACCCACAAATTGTTGACCATGAAATCATGACTTATCTTGATGTCATATCGTTCCGACAAAATATTTGTCCAGTCAATCCTTGAAAAGGAGTAACGATCAAGGAAGAAGTAAATAAATTTCTCAAATTTGGTTTCATATACCCCATACAATTGAAGGAATAGGTATCAAACCTAGTTTCTGTCAACAAAAAACAAGGCATGATTCATGTTTGTATGGATTTCCGTGATTTGAACAAAGCTTGCTCGAAAAAAAAAAATCCAACCTCGTTTATTGATTAGATTGTCAATGAGTGTGCGGGTTGTGAAGTCTTTTCTTTCATGGACGGTTTTTTGGGATATAATCAAATTCAAATCAAACCCAAAGACCAACATAAAACGACTTTTATTTGTCCATGGGGTAACTTTGTGTATCGAAAGATTCCTTTTGGTTCGAAGAATGATAGAGCTACCTTTCAGCGGGCCATGTCATTCACTTTTCATGACGTCAAACACATAGTCGAGGCATTCCTTGATGATCTAGCATCACTTTCTCACAAGAGATCTGACCATCCCTCCCATTTACGACTGATATTTGAACGATGTGCTACTATCAGATTCACTTGAATCCTAACAAGTGCATTTTTTGCGTGACGTCGAGTCATTTATTAGGCTTCATCGTGTCTACAACAGGTACTATGGTCGATCCTCTCAAGGTTGAGGTGATAGTTCAATTTCCTCCCCTGTGCACAATACCCCAACTTCATAGCTTGCAGAGGAAAGCAAATTTTCTTCGGCATTTTGTCACTAATTATGTTGAGATCACTAAAGAGTTCATGGGTATTTTGAAAAAAGGGGTCCCATCCTGTTGAGATGAAGTAGATCGATGCTATTTTGAAGTGTTGAAATGTGCACTGACGTCTTCCCCTCTTCTCCGACCTCCTGATTATAATAAATCTTTCTTGTTGTATTTGGATGCTGCAGAGTTGACCATCGACAAGGTCTTGGTCCAAAAGGATGACATACTTGAAGAGACTGTTATCTATTATCTTATTTGGGGCCTAGTTGGACCGAAACTCAACTACGTTGATGTTGAGAAACTTCCTTTGGCAGCTATTCATGATGTCCAACGGTTTCGTCACTATATATTACTTCGAAAAACCACCGTCATTGTCTTCATCAACCCTTTATAACATGTGTTAACATGATGGATTATTAGCGGGAAGATCAGTAGATGGATAGTTGTCCTACAAGAGTTTGACTTGGATTCTGTCTCTTTGAAATCTTAAAAGTCATTGATCTTTGCCAAACTAATTTCGGAACTACCGGCTGAGTCTGGTGATATTATGCTCAAAGATTCACCTATCAATGGAGATTTTTTTCTAGTTGCATATTCATCCCCCTAGTATGGAGATATACTTGTGTATCTTCAGACTTTGAAGTGCCCCGCTTCTTCTTCTCGCGATGAGCATCAACGAATTCAACACCAAGCGTAAAACTATCTCATTTTCGATGACACTTTGTATCATCGATGTGTGGATTGAATTCTTTGATGATGTCTCGCCCACAAAGAATTAGAGCTCGTTTTCAATGACTGTCACACTAGAGCATGTGGTGGTCATCTATCTGGGTTGACAACAACCCAAAAGATTCTATGCGCAGGATACTTCTGGCCCTTGTTAATCAGTGACATGTTCCCAACAACCTTTACATAGATGAAAGGCATAGTAGGAGAGCTAGGAGAGATGAAGATACCTCTCAAACCTGAGGCAAGACCTGTCAGGTAGAGACCCTACACACTGAACCCAGTGTATAAGCAGAAATTGAAGGAATAAATTGACAGAATGTTGGAAGATGGTATCATAGAACCAGTAGAAGAATATGAATGGATAAGTTCTATGTAGTGCAAGAAAAAAAACAAGGGGGGATAAGGATCTATGTAGATTTGAAAATATTTAATGATGCTTACTTACATGACCCTTTTCCTACCCCTTCCACAAACAAGGTATTAGAGAATGTGGGAGGCCAAGAAGCATATTCATTTACATATGGATTCCCAGGTTACCATCAGATTAAGATATCCCCAGAGGACATGTATAAGACTACTTTTGCTAAAGAATTGGGATCCTACTAGTACACAGTCATGCCATTTGGCTTGAAGAATGAACCAACCATATTTTCAAGAGTATTCATAGTTGTTTTTAATGAATTTATACATCCATTTTTAGAAGTATATCTGGATGACTGGACTATATATAGTCTGTTAAAATATCATGTAAGGTATTAAGGGTAATGTTGGAAAGGTACATGTAGTGTTAGATATTATTGAATATAAAGAAATTCATTTTTGGGACACCTTTTGGGATATTGTTGGGGCATATAGTGTGTAAACAAGGTTTACTAGTGGATCTCGCTAAGATTACAGTCATTGCCAATTTACCACCACCAAAATCAATGTGCCAATTGAGAGAAACATTGGGACATACATGATATTACAGGAGATTTATAAAGGGGTATGTGCAGATTACTGCACCAATGGAAAAATTGTTAAAGAAGGATATAAGATTTCAGTAGAATGAGGGTTGTCAACGATGTTTGGATAGCCTAAAATAAAACATGGTCACAACACCTATCCTAGTATTCTCATACTGGGAAAAGACATTTCATGTGCATGTAGATGCATCAGCCATAACACTTGGAGCAATTCTGGATTAGCTAGGAGCGGGGGATTTAGACCATCCCATAGCATTTGCAAGCAGAAAATTGTCAGAATTAAAGCAGAATTACAACACTACAAAAAGAGAAGGCCTAGCAATGGTATATGAACTTCATAATTTCAGGCACTATTTACTGGGGAAACAGTTCAAGATGCTCACAAATCATTCTTCCCTCAAATACCTAGTCAACAAGCCATTGTTGGGGGGCAGGATTTGTAGATGGATATTGTTATTCCAAGACTTTGATTTCAAGGTGATAGTCAAACCAGGGAAGCTGAATGTAGGACCTGAACACCTATCAAGGGTTACTAATGGAGAGAACCTACCAACTAGGAAGACAACTTCCCTGATGCACAACTATTTTTAGTACAATTAGTCGACGAATAATTTGATGATAATATTGAATACTTAAGAATAGGGATTGCGCCACAAGAATTTAAAACCGCGTAGAAGAAAAATCTAGTAGTCAGAGTTGCAAACTATCAACTAATTGCAAGAAAATTATATAAAATGGGCGCATACAACATTTTGAGAAGGTGTGTACTAGAGCATGAAAGGCCTAGAATTTTGGAAGAATCTCATGAGGGAATAGATGGAGGAAATTATGTAGGAAAAGATACCGTACAAAAGGTATTTCAAGCAGGATTATGGTGGCCAGCAATGCATAGAGGTGCCAAGGAATATTTCTAGGCATGTGATTTCTGTCAGAGGGTTGGAAAACCCAACAAAAGGGATGAGATTCCCCTAATACCTCTATTAACTTTGCAAGTATTTGAAAAATTGGAAACAGAATTTGTTGGACCAATTCATCCACGAACAAGAAGGTTAGGAGCTAGATATATCATTATTTAAAGATGGGAAAAAGCAACACCAGTCAAAGATTGTAGCACAAAGATAGCAACACACTTATTGTTTGAGCAAGTGATCACCATATTTGGATGTACAAGAATTTTGATGAGTGGCCAAGGTACTCACTTTGTCAACAATACTATTAGGGCCATGACTAAGGATTTTAAAATCTATCACCAGAAGTGTACACCATACCATCCTCAAGCAAATGGAACAGTAGAAAATTTCAATAAGCTCTTGGAGAATGCTCTGACAAAGATCTGCAATGTCAACAAGGATGATTGGGACTTGAAAATACTATCATTACTATGGGAATACAGGACCACCTGTAAGAAGTTGACAGGAAATAAACCATTCAGATTGGTGTATGGGCAGGAAGCAGTAGTACCATTAGAATTTTTTATACTCAGTCTACACGTAGCAACAATTACCAACATGAAAAAAAGAGGCGTAATAAAGGATAGGTTGAATCAACTAATGGATATGGAAGAGGATATGATTCTAGTAGGATTTCACCAAGAGGTAAAGAAAACAAGATACAAATCCTATCATGACAGACATATAAAGAAGAAGATTTTCAAGGAAGGAGACATAGTATTTCTCTATGACAGTAAATTTTTTCAACATCCTAGAAAATTTAGAATGCATTGGCTAGGGACCTATGAAGTAAAGATTGTCACAGATGGGGGATCTATGAAGCTAAAGGATCTGGCAGGAACAAAACTGAAAGGAATGATCAACGAGAGTCGACTGAAACTGTACAGGGACATGCGACCTCTTAACACTTAAAAGTTACAACGCAGTAAGAAACCATGTAAATAGTGTACCATAGTAGAGAGTAGGACAGAAAAAGGATAAAAATAAACAAAAAGGAGAAAAAGAAGGAAAAATAAATAGAAAAATAGAAAATAAAGAAAATAAAAAAATACTAGGAAATATCGTGCGCAGAGAGAGTGTTATCAGTGAGACAAAAAGAAAAAAATTGTCCACGTGCATCATATGGTTGATAGAAAGAAAAACACCCTGCACCAAGGAAAAATCATAGCAAAAATGTACAATGCACTTAGAAAGTTCAACGAACAAGAAAAGGGACCAACAATTGGAAAAGCAAAAAACAACAGTTAGGGGAAAAAGACGTGAATTGGGGGAATTTATGGAATTTAATGGAGCATACTCAACAAGCTTCAATGCATTAATCACAGCCAGGGAAACTTCTCTAAGATGATTCATGGGAATAATGACACTTTCTATATAAAGGGGAAACATGGGAAAAACAACACGTATTGTGAAATTGCAGATTCAAAGAGCTAGAGAGCACACAGACGACAGGAGAACAGGCGAGTCCATAGTGCGAACCAGTCAAAGTCTATTCGGAAACGCAAGTAGTACCCACTATGAAAAAACAAAATATTGGTGCACCAAGCAAAACCACAAGGAAAACCATAAGAAACCTTAGGGCACCACACGAAACCGTGGAGGCTGAGCAAGAAATGGCCCAGAAAGAGGGAATCATCGATGTCGACGCAATTCCCTCCCTACAATTCGAACTAGTGAGTGCCACACTGGCTAAGGAAGAAGAACAAGCCCCAATGATAGTCACCATGGAAATTGATTCACACAAAAATGTGCAAGGCCACCAAACAAGAGACATATGAAACCTACAACAACCTGAGAGGGTCGAAGTAACCCAAAGAACAAATGGGGATGCCAATGAACAGAAAGAGGTTGTGGAACCAAGACCACAACCTGGGGAAGGGTCTGCACAATAGTAGGAAGGGTTGGTAGAAGACATAACCAGGAATCCAAAATCAGTTGCAAAAGATAGATAAACGAAGGGTGGGACCTCTAGTGCACTGGTAAGAAGAAAGGGAAAACATCCCATGGTGCGGTCCCCATGCAAGCAGCCCGATGCAGATATTGTACTACTGCACATTTCATATGGGGTGCAGACCACATCGAACTTACTAGGGTGTGTGATCCAAAAAGGATCCAAAGAAGATCAACGATAACTCAGAATTCGCAGAAGCACCTAAGGAAACTCAGAATGGCATCAACATATAGAGAAAGGAAAAAACTTCAAAGTCCTCAAAAATCAGTGAAATTAGCATCATCGCGAAGTGCACAGTGCAATATTTCCAAGGGTGAAAATGGCTCGTTAAACGGAGTTACAAATCGAAATATATTCACGGTCAAAGTTTTGGTCAACCTAGCCTAGTCAACAAGGATGAGTCAATATCCGTACTTCTGATGTCAACATCAGTATGGATGATGTTAGCATCCATAAAGGGTACGTGGAACATGTAGCAGGAGAAACATGTCATGATGATGTCAACATGATAGCATGGCAGCACCAAAGGCTGCCAACGTACATGTCACTCGGTTTTTTACTTTTGTACAAACACGTGGCAGATCGTATATCCACACGGCAAGTGATGTGGTAGGCTAATATGGTAGAGGTGACGTGGCATGTCCGTGTAGTATGGTGATGTGGACCAATGAAAGGCCACCACGTGGCCCAGTCTATTAGATGATCCAAAAATAAAAATATCATAGTTTAAAAGTTAGAATAAAATGATTATTAATTTAGAATATTAAATTAATAATCTAGCAGATTTGATTAATAAATGGAGACTTTTAGAAATAGAGTATTGTTGTAAAATATATGACTCTAGAAAGGTGTCGTATCGTAGGCTCTAAATTAGGAGTATAGTTAGAATATTGTTAAGATAACATTTATTGTAAATGGAAACTTGTTTATTTAATAAGTGATCCATATCTAGAGTTTGTTAGGACATTTATCTTATATATAACTCATTGCAAGAGTGTTCAATTGTTCGGGTGTAAACTCTTGCAAATTCTCATATGTAATTTATTTTCCTATTTTAAAAAAGTTTGTGTGTGTGTGAGGACACTTCTGCCATTATTGTGGTATCAGAGCTCCAATAATGCATCTGAACTGAAGAGGAGACTAGTTGATCATAGGAAGAGATCCCAGCGCTACAGGCAAATGAAAATCGTGGGCGCATACTCCATCAGTAAATTGGTCAGTTATTGTTCAATTTTTTAAGAGGGGAAATAAATTTTATTTTTTATTTCTACAAATTATTTCATGCCCCATTGGACTCCGGCAAGCTGTTTTTGCAAAATGCAAATCCTCTAGAGGTAAATTGTCTGAGTTATATAATGTAATCGCCGAACATAAAATTGTCTAAATTAAATAATTTAATTATCTAAATTCGATAATGTCTGCTCATGTAAATTGTCAAATTAAATCCTGGCGAAATTCAAGAGCATATTATTCCTTTCACAATCAAATTAATTGTAGCAGAAACTATCTATCCACAATAAGAAAATCGTGGGTACTTCTCCATCGATGGAAAAATCCTTTGCCAAAGGATAAGTTTACTCCATTACGAAATTTCAATTACTATTTCTAATTTATTAGTGAGTAAATATAAGTTAAAATGTGAGGTACTTCTCTATTCGTTGTTAATTAATTTCATGGTGGTGGCATGGAATATATCAAATAATCTGTAGAAGAAATGCGCCTACACAACTTTTCTATTGGAGTATAGATGGAGTTTTTATTATGCAGTTAATGCACAATAACATATTCATTAAATGACTTTCTTGAATTTATGAATATGGTGAGTTCGTGACTATCTTCCCAACGATTTCCCAGTAGTAGATGCCAGTATTCTCAATGTCATTCCTTTGGGTTCAATGACCACATGTGAAGAAAATTAATGTTTTGTAGATAGTTTGAGAAAACTTGGTACAGATGAATCTGATTTGAACAAATATATTGTGGCATAGATGCATAACTCTTCACTTTTATATTAATCATTTTTTTACTGGATATAATGATTGACTGAGAAAACAATGATCCAGCATCACGTTTTTGCAAAGAATCGATGCCAAATTGAAATTGGAGAGCCCACTGTAGTTTTTTACAACTTCAGCAACATTGTTTCTCAGGCTTGAAGAGAATGTATTATGAGCTTAAGGATCAGCAAAGGCAACGGATTTTCTTAAAACAGTAATAAGCAGTTTGAATATTTTTGGGGGCAAAAAAAATTTTGTAACTCAAAGTAATTTTACTTTGAGGGGGGGTATTTTTTTTTTATCAAAATTTGCAAGAGCATTGTAAGGAGTAAAATTTTGAAAGTTACTTGGAATTTGACTAGAGCCAAGTGCCAAGGTCAGTCATTTTTCTCTTGTTTCAATGACTATATGAGGGTCAAGGCCAAGCCCCAATAGATCATTTTTTGTGTGATGTGTCCGGTGTGTTTCTCATCTTGATATCTTTTGCTTGATTCGTTTTTGGTGTGAAGATTCAACACTCCAATGTTGAAGTTAATTAATTTGTTCTCTGACTCTGATAAACTTGAAGGCACAAAATCATACAAAACATGGAAACGTCTCATTGAAATTACTCTCATTTACAATGAACTTTGGTGTGATATATGTAATGAAGATACTAAGCCAAATAATCCTACAGATGCAGCTATATTAGCAAAATGGGAAGTTAAAAATGCCAAAGAATTAGCACTCATTAACTCTTCAGTTAATGATGAGATGTATGTTCACGTTGAAAATACTACTGATGCATGGTCTGCTTTGAAAGTTTTTAAGGATTTATTTGATACTCAACCTTAATCAAAGAAAGTTGATCTTCAATTAAAATTTCTCCAACAGAAATTGACTGAAGGAGGTGATGTACATGAATATATTTCCAGACTTAATAACATTAAGCAGGAAATACTAAATGTTGGTTTTCAAGCAGTAGATGATAGTTTCATGACCACAATTTTAATTGCTGGATTTTCTTCTTCCAATACACTTTTTTTGGAAACTTTACAAGTAACTGACAAGTTAGATAAGCTTACGTTTGATGAACTAAGTGAAATGTTATCTCAACACAACAAAAATTTTGGAAAGAAAAAGTAAGTAGGGGAAGATGTTTTTTTCACAGAAGCTAGCACAAGTAAATCTTCAAGTGACAATTCTAGAAGCAGAGGAAGAGGATATTTTGTACAGGGTCATGGTCGAATCCAAAGTAGAGAAAAAAAAATTTCAGACAGGAGCAGTTTTCAAGGAAGAGGAAAAATTCAAAGAAGAGGGTATTTTCAAGGTAGAGGAAATAGTCAAGGCAGAGGGTATTTTCAAGGAAGAGGAAATAGTCAAGGCAGGGGCTATTTTCAAGGCAGCAATCAAGGTAGAGGACAAACTCCACACAGAGGTCAAAGAAGAGGAAGAGGACAAAATTCAGGCAGAGGAAGAGATTTAAGTCAAAATTTTTGTAGAAGATGTAACAAAGTTGGTCATTATGCAGAAGATTGTTGAACTTCCATTGATAAAATTTCCAAGTTTCATAAAAACACAACACAGTTTGCAAGTGATCGAAATGATGATGGTTCAGAATATGTCTTTAACTCATCTTCAACATTACATATTTCAACCGATTTTCAAAGTGATTATGAAGATGCTTGGATTTTAGATTTAGGAGCATCTCAACACATGACTTTTAGACATGACTTCTTTTGGAATTTTCAAGAATGTCATCTTAATTCCGTCTTTCTTGTAGATAATACCAAACATACTCCTTATGGAAAAGGCATAGTTAAAGTTTATTTACCTGATATTGGAGAAAGAATGATTTCAAATGTATGGTATGTACCAACCTTTAAAAATAATTTGTTTTCTTTAGTCACGATTCGACAAGAAGGACATCAGGTGATTATGGAAAATGGCTTAGCTAAGATTAATTCAGTCAAACAGAATATGAAAATAGTGATAACAGGTTATGAAGATTGAAAATTGTTAAGGATTAAATGGACAGTTATTCCAAGGCATTCAGACTTTGCAAGAACAGTAAGTACAGGTATTTCACCTATAAGATTGTGGCATGTGAGATATGGACATATCAACTTTGAAATTCTCTCTCAATTACAAAAACAAGGGATGGTTAAGGGACTTCCAACTTTCAAAAAAGAAAATTCAAAATGTGAAGCATGCATTTATGGAAAGCAAAGTCAAGAGAGTTTTCCAACAAGTTCATGGCATTCAAATAGGCGATTGCAACTAGTTCACAGTGATGTTTGTGGACCACTAGAAACTTCTTTAGGTGGTTGCAAATATTTTTTACTCTTCATTGATGATTTAAGTAGACTAACTTGGGTTTACTTCTTGAAGCAAAAGTCAGAAGTATTTGATAAGTTTAATATATTTTTTCAACTTGTTGAAAACAAAGTTAAAGAAAAGATAGGCACTCTCAGGACAGATAACGGAGGGGAATTCACTTCTAATGAATTCAAAACTTATTTCACAGACAATGGGATAAGAAGAAATCTTACAAATTTCTACACTCCTCAACAAAATGGAGTCATAGAAAGAATGAATCACACCTTGTTAGGAATGGCCAGATCCATGTTAGGCTTTAAAAAGTTAAGTTCTACATATTGGGCAGAAGCAATACATACAACTATCTACTTAAGGAATAGATCTCCAACTGCTTATTTGGACGAAATCACACCTTATGAAGCATGTCTTGGTTTCAAACATTGAGTTAAACATCTTAGAGTTTTTGGATCAGTATGTTATGCCTTAGTTCCGAAAGAAAAATGAACTAAGCTTGAATCAAGAATCTTGAAGTGCACAATGATTGGGTATTCTAATGAGAAGAAAGGGTATCGACGTTTTTTCAATGGAAAAATTATTGTAAGCAGGGATGTAATTTTTTATGAAACTGAAAGTAAGAGTGTTGAAGAAATAGAAAGTCTTCTTCAAAATTTAGAAATTAAAGGCAATCAAAGAAAAGGAAAAATGCAAAGTCAACCAAATTCACATAATTGGTATGAACTTGATTTTCCTTCATCTGATGATGAAACATCCAGTCCATTTACATCGGCAACATCATCAGGGGCTTCCAGTAGTTCATCAGACTCTCCTAGCAGTGGTAGTTCATATGACAATGATTCTCCACCTCCAGAATCTTCAACTTATCGACGAACATAAGCTTACATTAATCCAATTTACAATAATGGTAATTCAGATTCCCAAACAAGTGAACATCAACTACGAAAATGGGCAGTTCAACTTTTGAAAGATGTAAGGCCTATGAGCAGAATAAAATAGGAACAAGGGGATCACACAACAGTGAAGGAAATTTTTCCCTAGTAGAAAATGATTTTACTGAACCTTCCACATATAAAGAAGTAGTAAAACATAAAGAATGGAAACATGCTATGGTTGAAGAGTATCAAGTAGTAATTGATAAAAACACTTGGAAACTTGTTGATTTTCCTACAGGTGTTAAACTGATCGGATGCAAATGGGTTTACAGAATTAAATACAACCAACATGGTGAAATTGACAAGTATAAATCACGACTTGTGGCTAAAGGTTTTGCACAATAGGAAGGCATTGATTATGAGGAAACTTTTGCTTGTACAGCTACATGGAATACCATCTAATTAACACTTGCATTGGCCACTCATAAATGTTGGAAAGTTCATCAAATGGATGTAAAAAGTACTTTTCTCAATGAAGACTTACAGGAAGATGTATATATGCAACAACCACTAGGTTTTGAAATTGCAAGGAAGGAGCATAAATTCTAAAAATTAATTAAGGATTTATATCGGTTAAACCAAGCTCCCCGAGCTTGGTATACCAAAATGGATGAATACCTCAGGAAAGTTAGTTTTCAATGAAGTGAATCTGATGATACTTTGTATATCCATCAACAGGGTCCGTATCTGGTGATTCTTGTTATGTATGTAGATGATTTGATCATTACGGGAAACAATGATGATCACATTGCACAGGTGAATAAGGAGTTACATGCAGGTTTTAAGATGAAAGATTTGGGACTACATCATTACTATCTTGGAATTGAAGTATTTCAAGATCCACATCATATTTTCATTTCTCAGAGTAAGTATGCAGAAGAAATTCTTCAGCGATTTGGAATGCAGGATTGCAAACCATCTCTTACCCCTAAGGAACAACACTTGAAACTTTCAAAATTTGAAGAGATGGAAATGGTAGACAACACTATTTATAGACAGTTGATTGGAAACTTGATTTATTTGACAAACGCTCGACCAGATCTATCTTATGCAGTCAGTATTCTTTCCCTCTTTATGCAAAAACCACAGGAAAACCACTGGAATGTAGACAAAAGAGTTCTTCGATATATCCAAGGAACAAAATATTTTGGTATTCTTTACAAAAAGACTAAAAATTTTGTACTTGGTGGATTTTTAGATGTCGACTTTGTTGGAAGTATTGATGATCGAGCATCAACATCAGGTTATTTAATGAACATGGGTTCAACAACAGTGTCTTGGAATTGTAAGAAACAAGCTACAATTGCCACTTCTACAGCAGAAGCAGAATACATCTCAGCATGGGAAGCAACATGTGAAATTGTTTGTTTACGCAGAGTTTTACAGGACTTGGGATTTTCTCAAGAAGAAGCTACATCATTATTCATCGACAGCCAGTCAACTATTAAGATGGCTAAGAATCCAAATTTTCATTCAAATACAAAGCACTTGGACACCAAGTATCAATATATCAGATCACTCATTGCAAAGGATGTCATCAAGCCAATTTATTGTCCTTCAGAAGATCAGATCTCCGACATTTTCACAAAACCTCTTGGCAGAATAAAATTTACCAAGTTCAGGGATGAACTTGGTATCTGTTGTAATGTATGTTTAGATCATAGGGGAGAATGTGAGATGATCCAAAAATAAAAAATATCATGGTTTAAAAGTTAGAATAAAATGATTATTAATTTAGAATATTAAGTTAATAATCTAGAACATTTGATTAATAAATAGAGAGGGTCGAAGTAGTTAAAAGAACAAATGGGGATGCCAACAAGCAGACAGAGGTTGTGGAACCAAGACCACAACCTGGGCAAGGGTTTGCATAATAGTAGGAAGGGTTGGTAGAAGACATAACCAGGAAGCCAAAATCAGTCACAAAAGATAGATAAAGGGAGGCTAGGACCTCTAGTGCACCGGTAAGAAGAAAGGGAAAACATCCCATGGTGCGGTCCCCAAACAAGTAGCCCGATGAAAAAATTGTATTACCATGCATTCCATCGGGGGTGCAGGCCACATTGAACTTACTAGGGTGCGTGATCCAAAAAGGATCCAAAGAAGACTGAGGATAACTCAGAATTCGCAGAAGCACCTAAGGAAGCTCATAATGGCCTCAACATACAAAGAAAGGAAAAAAATTCAAAGTCCTCAAAACTCAGTGAAACTAGCATCATCGCGAAGAGCGTGACACAATATTTCCAAGGGCGTAAATGGCTCGTTAAACAGATTTATCTATCGAAATATATTCACGGTCAAAGTTTTGGTCAACCTAGCCTAGTCAATAGGGATGTGTCAGCATCTGTGCTATTGACGTCAACATCAATATGGATGATGTTAGTGTCCGTACAGAGTATGTGGAACATGTAGCGAGATAAACGTGTCATGATGATGTCAACATGATGACATGGCAGCACCAAAGGCTGCCAATGTACATGTCACTCGTTTTTGGACTTTCGTACAACCACATGGTAGATCATATATCCACCTGGTTGGTGATGTAGCATGTCCGTGCAGTATGTGTTGGGACCACATATTGTACCTTTTTGCCCATACTTTTTGCCATTATTATACCCTTCATCACCTGTATCTAAACTCATATTATCACTTCATCTGATCACTCCAAGGTATACAACGTCCTTTCTCATCACTATATGTTTA
>ML787182.1:70446-88190 GCA_009831015.1 Picea engelmannii
TTACTACAACACTAAGTGCTTTTGGAATTGAGCATACATAGTGCGCAACTATCTTTGAAACAAAAGACTTCCCTGGGTTGATAATTTATGTTTCACTTGGTTGTTTGAAATTAATTAAGCAATTATAGTGACCAACAGTATGGTGATGTGGGCCAATGAAAGGCCACCGCGTGGCCCAGTCTATCAGATGATCCAAAAATAAAAATATCATAGTTTAAAAGTTAGAATAAAATGATTATTAATTTAGAATATTAAATTAATAATCTAGAATATTTGATTGATAAATGGAGACTTTTAGAAATAGGGTATTGTTGTAAAAGATATGACTCTAGAAAGGTGTCGTATCTTAGGCTCTAAATTAGGAGTATAGTTAGAATATTGTTAAGATAACATTTATTGTAAATCAAAACTTGTTTATTTAATAAGTGATCAATATCTAGAGTTTGTTAGGACATTTAGCTTATATATAGCTCATTGCAAGAGTGTTGAATTGTTCGGGTGTAAACTCTTGCAAATTCTCA
The DNA here is from genome assembly GCA_009831015.1 of Picea engelmannii. Lineage (NCBI taxonomy): Eukaryota > Viridiplantae > Streptophyta > Pinopsida > Pinales > Pinaceae > Picea > Picea engelmannii. The sequence goes on from ML787182.1 coordinate 70,968, forward strand.
TATGTAATTTCTTTTCCTATTTAATAAAAGTGTGTGCTTGAGGACACTTTTGCCATTATTGTAGTATCAGAGCTCTAGTAATACAGCTAAACTAAAGAGGAGATTAGTTGATCAGAGGAAGAGATCCCAGTGCTACAGGAAAAGGAAAAACGTGGGCGCATACTCCATCAGTAAATTGATCAGTTATTGTTCAATTTTTTAAAAGGGAAAAGAAATTTTATTTTTTATTTCTACAAATTATTTCATGCTCCATTGGACTCTGACAAACTGTTTTTGCAAAATGCAAATCCTCTGGAGGTAAATTGTCTGAGTTAGATAATGTAATCGCCAGAGATAAAACTGTCTGAATTAAATAATTTAATTATCTGAATTTGATAATGCATGCTCATGTAAATTGTCAAATTAATTCTTGGTGAAATTCAAGAGCATATTATTCCTTTCACAATCAAATTAATTGCAACAGAAACTATCTATCCACAGTAAGAAAATCGTGGGTACTTCTCCATCGAAGGATAAATCCTTTGCCAAAGGATTAGTTTACTCCATTATGAAATTTCAAATATTATTTCTGATTTATCAGTGAGTAAAGATAAGTTAAAATGGGAGGTACTTCTCTATTCATTGGTAATTAATTTCATGGTGGTGGCATAGAATATATGAAATAATCTGTTGAATAAATGCACCTACGCAACTTTTCTATTGGAGTATAGCTGGAGTTTTTATTATGCAGTTAATGTGTAGTAACATATTCATTAAATGACTTGCTGGAATTTATGAAGATGGTGATTTCATGACTATATTCCCAATGATTTCCCAGTAGTAGACGCCAGTATTCTCAATGGCGTTCCTTTGGGTTCAATGAACACATGTGAAGAAAATTAACGTTTTGTAGATAGTTTGAGAAAACTTGGTACATACGAATCTGATTTGAACAAATTTGTTGTGGCATAGCTGCAGAACTCTTCATTGTTATATTAATCATTTTTTAACTGGATATAATGATTGACTGAGAAAACAATGATCCAACATCACGTTTTTGCAAAGAATCGATGCCAAATTGAAATTGGAGACGCCACTGTAGTTTTTTACAACTTCAACAACATTGTTTCTCAGGCTTGGAGAGAATGTATTATGAGCTGAAGTATCAACAAAGGCAATGGATTTTCTTAAAACAATAATAAGAAGTTTGAATATTTTTGGGGGTAACAAAAATTTTGTAACTCAAAGTAATTTTACTTTGAGGGGGAGTATTTTTATTTTTTTTTATCAAAATTTGTAAGAGCATTGTAAGGAGTAGAATTTTGAAAGTTACTTGGAATTTGACTAGAGCCAAGTGCCAAGCTCAGTCATTTTTCTCCTGTTTCAATGACTATACAAGGGTCAAGGCCAAGCCCTGATAGATCATTTTTTGTGTGATGCGTCTAGTGTTTTTCTCATCTTGATATCTTTTGCTTGATTCTTTTTTTCTTCGAAAATTCAATGCTCCAATGTTGAAGTTAATTAATTTGTTCTCTGACTCCGATAAACTTGAAGGCACAAAATCATACAAGACATGGAAACGTATCATCAAAAGTATTCGCATTTACAATGAACTTTGGCATGATATATGTAATGAAGATACTAAGCTAGATAAGCCTACAGATGCAGCTATATTAGCAAAATGGGAAGTTAAAAATGCCAAAGCATTAGCACTCATTAAATCTTCAGTTAATGATGAGATGTATGTTCACATTGAAAATACTATTGATGCATGGTCTGCTTTGAAATTTTTTAAGGATTTATTTGATACTCAACCTGAATCAAAGAAATTTGATCTTCAATTAAAATTGCTCCAACAGAAATTGACTAAAGGAGGTGATGTACATGAATATGTTTCCAGAGTTAATAACATTAAGCAGGAAATAATAAATGTTGGTTTTCAAGCAGTAGATGATAGTTTCATGACCACAATTTTAATTGTTGGATTTCCTTCTTCCTATACACATTTTTTGGAAACTTTACAAGTAACTGGCAAGTTAGATAAGCTTACATTTGATGAACTAAGTGAAATGTTATCTCAACACAACAAAAAATTTGGAAATAAAAAGTAAGTAGGGGAAGATGTTTTTTTCACAGAAGCTAGCACAAGTAAATCTTCAAGTGACAATTATAGAAGCAGAGGAAGAGGACATTTTGTACAAGTTCATGGTCGAAGATAAAGTAGAGAAAACAATTTTTCAGACAGGAGCAATTTTCAAGGCAGAGGAAACAGTCAAGGCAGAGGAAATAGTCAAGGCAGAGGGTATTTTCAAGGAAGACGAAATAGTCAAGGTAGGGGCTATTTTCAAGCCAACAATCAAGGTAGAGGACAAAATCCACACAGAGGTCAAAGCAGAGGAAGAGGACAGAATTCATGCAGAGGAAGAGATTTAAGTCAAATTGTTTGTAGAATATGTAACAAAGTTGGTCATTATGCAGAAGATTGTCGAACTTCCATTGATAAAATTTCCAAGTTTCATCAAAACACAGCACAATTTGCAAGTGATCAAAATGATGATGGCTCAAAATATGTCTTTACCTCATCTTCAACATTACATCTTTCAACCAATTTTCAAAGTGATTATGAAGATGCTTGGATTTTAGATTCAGGAGCATCTCAACACATGACTTTCAGGCGTGACTTCTTTTGGAATTTTAAAGAATGCCATCTTAATTCCATCTTTCTTGCAGATAATACCAAACATACTCCTTATGAAAAAGGCGTAGTTAAAGTTTATTTACCTGATATTAGAGAAAGAATGATTTCAAATGTATGGTATGTACCAGCCTTTAAAAAGGATTTGTTGTCTTTAGTCACGATTCGACAAGCATGACATCAGGTGATTATGGAAGGTGGCTTAGTTAAGATTAATTCAGTCAAACAGAATATGAAAACAATGATAACGGGTTATGAAGATGCAAAACTATTAAGGTTGAAAGGGACAGTTATTCCAAGGAATTTAAACTTTGCAGGAACAGTAAGTACAGGTATTTCACCTATAAGATTGTGGCATGTGAGATATGGACATTTCAACTTTGAAATTCTCTCTCAATTGCAAAAACAAGGGATGGTTAAGGGACTTCCAACTTTCAAAAAAGAAAATTCAAAATGTGAAGTATGCATTTATGGAAAACAAAGTCGAGAGAGTTTTCCAACAAGTTCATGGCGTGCAAATAGGCAGTTGCAACTAGTTCACAGTGATGTTTGTGGACCACTAGAAACTTATTTAGGTGGTTGCAAATATTTTTTACTCTCCATTGATGATTTCAGTAGAGTAACTTGGGTTTACTTTTTGAAGAAAAATTCAGAAGTATTTGATAAGTATAAGATATTTCGTCAACTTGTTGAAAACAAATTTAAAGAAAAGATAGGCACTCTCAGGACAGATAATGGAGGGGAATTCACTTCTAATGAATTCAAAACTTATTTCACAGACAATGGGATAAGAACACATCTTACAAATTTCTACACTCCTCAACAAAATGGAGTCATAGAAAGAATGAATCGCACCTTGTTAGGAATGGCTAAATCCATGTTAAGCTTTAAAAAGTTGATTTCTACATATTGGGAAGAAGCAATTCATACAACTATCTACTTAAGGAATAGATATCCAACTACTTCTTTGGATGGAATCACACCTTATGAAGCATGGTTTGGTTTAAAACCTTGAGTTAAACATCTTAGAGTTTTTGGATCAGTATGTTATGCCTTAGTTACGAAACAAAAATGAACTAAGCTTGAATCAAGAAGCTTGAAGTGCACAATGATTAGGTATTCTGATGAGAAGAAAGGGTATGGACTTTTTTCCAACGAAAAATTTATTGTAAGCAGGGATGTAATTTTTTATGAAACTGAAAGTAAGAATGCTGAAGAAATAGAAATTCTTCTTCAAAAGTTAGAAATTAAAGGCAATCAAAGAAAAGGAAAAATGCAAAGTCAACCAAATTCACATAATTGGTATGAACTTGATTTTCCTTCATTTGACGATGATACATCCAGTCCATTTACATTGACAACATCATGAGGGGCTTCCAATAGTTCATCAGAATCTCCTAGTAGCGGCAGTTCATATGACAATGATTCTCCACCTCCAGAATCTTCAACTGATCGATGAACATCAGTTTACACTAATCCAATTTACAATAATGGTAATTCAGATTCCCAAACAAGTGAACATCAACTACCAAAATGGGCAGTTCAAATTTTGAAAGATGTAAGGCCTGATGAGCAGATTAAAACAGGAACAAGGGGATCACACAATGGTGAAGGAAATTTTTCCTTGGTACAAAATGATTTTATTGAACCTTCCACATATAAATAAGCAATAAAACATAAAGAATGGCAATAGGCTATGGTTGAATAGTATCAAGTAGTAATTGATAACAACACTTGGAAACTTGTTGATTTTCCTACAGGTTTTAAACCGATTGGATGCAAATGGGTTTACAGAATTAAATACAACCAACATGGTGAAATTGACAAGTATAATGCACAACTTGTGGCTAAAGGTTTTGCGCAGTAGGAAGGCATTGATTATCAGGAAACTTTTTCTCCTACAGCTAAATGGAATACCATCCGATTAACACTTGCATTGGCCGCTCAGAAAGGTTGGAAAGTTCATCAAATGGATGTAAAAAGTGCTTTTCTCAACGAAGACTTACAGGAAGATGTATATATGCAACAACCACTAGGTTTTGAAATTACAAGGAAGGAACATAAATTCTAAAAATTAATTAAGGCTTTATATGGGTTAAAGCAAGCTCCCCAAGCTTAGTATACCAAAATGGATGAATACCTCAGGAAAGTTGGTTCTCAATGAAGTGAATTTGATGATACTTTGTATATTCGTCAACAGGGTCCATATCTGTTGATACTTGTTATGTATGTAGATGATTTAATCATTACGGGAAACAATGATGATCACATTGCACAGGTGAAAAAGGAGTTATATGCAGGTTTTAGGATGACATATTTGGGACTACTTCATTACTATCTTGGAATTGAAGTATTTCAACGTCCACATCATATTTTTATTTCTCAGAGTAAGTATGCAAAAGAAATTCTTCAGCGATTTGGAATGCAGGATTGCAAACCATATCTTACCCCTAAGGAACAACACTTGAAACTTTCAAAATTTGAAGGGGGGGAAATGGTAGAAAACACTATTTATAGATAGTTGATTGGTAGCTTGATTTATTTGAAAAATACTTGACCAGATCTATCTTATGCAATTAGTATTATTTCCCGCTTTATGCAACAACCACGGGACAACCACTGGAATGTAGCCAAAAGAGTTCTTAGATATATCCAAGGAACAAAATCTTTTGGTATTCTTTACAAAAATACTAAAAATTTTGTACTTGGTGGACTTTTAGATGTCGACTTTGCTGGAAGTATTGATGATTGAGCATCAACATCAGGCTATTTAATGAACATGGGTTCAGCAACAATGTCTTGGAATTGTAAGAAACAAGCTACAGTTTCCACTTCTACAGTAGAAGCAGAATACATCTCGGCATGCGAAGCAACATGTGAAATTGTTTGGTTACGCAGAATTTTACAGGACTTGGGCTTTTCTCAAGCAGAAGCTACATCATTATTCATCAACAACCAGTCAGTTATTAAGCTTGCCAAGAATCTAGTTTTTCATTCAAATACAAAGCATGTGGACACCAAGTATCTTCATATCAGATCACTCATTGCAAAGGATGTCATCAAGCCAATTTATTGTCCTTCAGAAGATCAGATCTTTTACATTTTCACGAAACCTCTTGGCAGAATAAAACTTACTAAGTTTAGGGATGAACTTGGTATCTGTTGTAATGTATGTTTCGATCATAAGGGGGAATGTTAGATGATCCAAAAATAAAAATATCATAGTTTAAAAGTTAGAATAAAATGATTATTAATTTAGAACATTAAGTTAATAATCTAGAACATTTGAATAATAAAGGAGACTTTTAGAAATAAAGTATTGTTGTAAAAGATATGACTCTAGAAAGGTGTCATATCTTAGGCTCTAAATTAGGAGTATAGTCAGAATATTGTTAAGATGGCATTTATTGTAAATGGACACTTGTTTATTTAATAAGTGATCCATATCTAGAGATTGTTAGGACATTTAGCTTATATATATCTCATTGCAAGAGTGTTCAGTTATTTGGGTGTAAACTCTTGCAAATTCTCATATGTAATTTCTTTTCCTATTTAATAAAAGTGTGTGTCTGAGGACACTTATGTCATTACAGTCATGGGATGCCATGTGGCAGCGAGAAAAAGCACAAGGAATCCCAGCAACCAAATGCTTTAAAAAAAGGTGGGGTTGGATGGCGCCAAGCCCCAATCCACCATATTAAACTATATATCCTACCAAATCTTGTTGGTTGGAGCCACGATCCTCCAAACTTATCACCATCACCAAAGTTAGCAGGAATCCCATGGGTTCAGACTATAACACATATATATGTAACCCACGGTGTATTAAAATGGAGGTTCGGGTGTTTGACCCCAGAACCTCCTACAACAAAGCGCAAGGCCACCAAACAAGAGACATAGGAAACCTACAACAACCTAAGAGGTTTGAAGTAGCCCAAAGAAAAAATGGGGATGCCAACGAGCAGACAAAGGTTGTGGAGCCAAGACCACAACTTGGGGAAGGGTCTACACAATAGTAGGAAGGGTTGGTAGAAGACATAACCAGGATGCCAAAATCAGTCGCAAAAGATAGATAAATGGAGGATGGAACCTCTAGTGCACTGGTAAGAAGAAAGGGAAAACATCCCATGATGTGGTCCCCACGCAAGGAACCCAATGGAAAAATTGTACTACCGCGCATTCCATAGGGGGTGCAGGCCACATTGAACTCACTAGGGTGTATGATCTAGAAAGGATCCAAAGAAGACTAAGGATAACTCATAATTCACAAAAGGACATAAGGAAGCTCAGAATGGCCTCAACATATAGAGAAAGAAAAAAACTTCAAAGTCCTCAAAACTCAATGAAATTAGCATCATTGCAAAGAATGCGACACAATATTTCGAAGGGCATAAACAACTCATTAAACATAGTTACAGATCGAAATATATTACAGTCAAATTTTTGGTCAACCTAGCCTAGTCAACATGGATGAGTCAGCATCCGTACTGTTGATGTCAACATCAGTATGGATGATGTTAGCATCTGTACAATGTACGTGGAACATGTAGTGGGAGAAACGTGTCATGATGATGCCATCATGATGTCATCATGATGACATGGCAGCACCAAAGGCTGCCAACATACATGTCACTCTTTTTTGGACTTCTGTACAACCACGTGACAGATCGTATATCCACCCGGCAGGTGATGTGGCAGGCTAATGTGGAAAATGTGACGTGGCATGTCTGTGTAGTATGGTGATGTGAGCCAATGAAAGGCCACCACGTGGCCCAGTCTGTTAGATGATCCAAAAATAAAAATATCATAGTTTAAAAGTTAGAATAAAATGATTAATAATTTAGAATATTAAATTAATAATGTAGAAGACTTGATTAATAAATGGAGACTTTTAGAAATAGAGTATTGTTGTAAAAGATATGACTCTAGAAAGGTGTCGTATCTTAGGCTCTAAATTAGGAGTATAGTTAGAATATTGTTAAGATAGCATTTATTGTAAATGGAAACTTGTTTATTTAATAAGTGATCCATATCTAGAGTTTGTTAGGATATTTATCTTATATATAGCTCATTGCAAGAGTGTTGAGTTGTTCGGGTGTAAACTCTTGCACATTCTCATATGTTATTTATTTTCCTATTTAATAGAAGTGTGTGTCTGAGGACACTTCTGCCATTATTGTGGTATCAGAGCTCCATTAATGCAGCTGAACTGAAGAGGAGATTAGTTTATCATAGGAAGAGATCCCAACACTACAGGCAAAGGAAAAACGTGGGTGCATACTCCGTCAGTAATTTGGTCAGTTATTGTTCAATTTTTTAAAAGGGAAAATAAATTTTATTTTTTATTTCTGCAAATTATTTCATGCCCCATTGGACTCCGACAAACTGTTTTTGCAAAATGCAAATCCTCTGGAGGTAAATTGTCTAAGTTAGATAATGTAATCGCCGGAGATATAATTGTTTAAATTAAATAATTTAATTATCTGAATTTGATAATGCATGTTGATGTAAATTGTAAAATTAATTCCTGGGGAAATTCAAGATCATATTATTCCTTTCACAATCAAATTAATTGCAGCAGAAACTATCTATCGACGGTAAGAAAATCGTGGGTACTTCTCCATCGACAAAAGCATCCTTTTCCAAAGGATTAGTTTACTCCATTACGAAATTTCAAATACTATTTCTAATTTATCAGTGAGTAAAGATAAGTTAAAATGGGAGGTATTTCTCTATTTGTTGGTAATTAATTTCAGAGTGGTGGCATAGAATATATGAAATAATATGCAGAAGAAATGCGCTTACGCAACTTTTCTATTGGAGTATAGCTGGAGTTTTTATTATGCAGTTAATGCACGATAACATATTCGTTAAATGACTTGTTGGAATTTATGAAGATGGTGAGTTCATGACTATCTTCCCAATGATTTCCCAGTAGCAGACACCAGTAGATGACTATCATGTTTTTGCAAAGAATCGATGCCAAATTGAAATTGGAGACCCCAATGTAGTTTTTTACAACTTCAGAGGCATTGTTTCTCAGGCTTGGAGAGAATGTATTATGAGCCAAAGGATCAACAAAGGCAACGGATTTTCTTAAAACAGTAATAAGTAGTTCGAATATTTTTGGGGGTAACAAAATTTTGTAACTCAAAGTAATTTTACTTTGAGGGGGGGTATTTTTTTTTTTATAAAATTTTGCAAGAGCATTGTAAGGAGTAAAATTTTGAAAGTTACTTGCAATTTGACTAGAGCCAAGTTCCAAGCTCGGTCATTTTTCTCTTATTTCAACAACTATACGAGGATCAAGGCCAAGCCCCGATAGATCGTTTTTTATGTGATGCATCTGTTGTGTTTCTCATCTTGATATCTTTTTCTTGATTCTTTTTTGGTGCGAAGATTCAACGCTCCAATGTTGAAGTTAATTAATTTGTTCTCTGACTCCGATAAACTTGAAGGCACAAAATCATACAAGACATGGAAAAGTATCATTGAAAGTACTCTCATTTACAATGAACTTTGGCGTGATATATGTAATGAATATACTAAGCCAAATAAGCCTACGGATGCAGCTATATTAGCAAAATGGGAAGTTAAAAATGCCAAAGCATTAACACTCATTAAATCTTCAGTTAATGATGAGATGTATGTTCACATTGAAAGTACTATTGATGCATGGTCTACTTTGAATGTTTTTAAGGATTTATTTGATACTCAACCTGAATCAAATAAAGTTGACCTTCAATTAAAATTGCTCCAACAAAAATTGACTGAAGGAGGTGATGTACATGAATATATTTCCAGACTTAAGAACATTAAGCAGAAAATACTAAATGTTGGTTTTCAAGCAGTAGATGATAGTTTCATGACCACAATTTTAATTGATGGATTTCCTTCTTCCTATACACATTTTTTTGGAAACTTTACAAGTAACTGGAAAGTTAGATAAGCTTATGTTTGATGAACTAAGTGAATTTTATCTCAACACAACAAAAATTTTGGAAAGAAAAAGTAAGTAGGTGAAGATGTTTTTTTCACAGAAGCCATCACAAGTAAATCTTCAAGTGACAATTCTAGAAGTAGAGGTAGAGGATATTTTGTACAAGGTCATGGTCGAAGCCAAAGTAGAGAAAACAATTTTTCAGAAAAGAGCAATTTTCAAGGCAGAGGAAACAGTCAAGGCAGAGGGTATTTTCAAGGCAGAGGAAACAGTCAAGGAAGAGGGTATTTTCAAGGCAGAGGAAACAATCAAGGCAGAGGGTATTTTCAAGGAAGAGGAAATAGTCAAGGCAGGGGATATTTTCAAGGAAACAATCAAGGTAGAGGACAAAATCCACACAGAGGTCAAAGCAGAGGAAGAGGACAGAATTCAAGAAGAGGAAGATATTTAAGTCAAATTGTCTGTAGAAGATGTAACAAAGTTGGTCACTGTGCAGAAGATTGTCGAACTTCCATTGATAAAATTTCCAAGTTTCATCAAAACACATCATAGTTTGCAAGTGATCAAAATAATGATGGTTCAGAATATGTCTTTACCACATCTTCAACATTACATATTTCAACTAATTTTCAAAGTGATTATGAAGATTCTTGGATTTTAGATTCAAGAGCATCTCAACACATGACTTTCAGACGTGACTTCTTTTGGAATTTTCAAGAATGCCATATTAATTCCATCTTTCTTGTAGATAATACCAAACATAATCCTTATGGAAAAGGCGTATTTAAAGTTTATTTACTTGATATTGGAGAAAGAATGATTTCAAATGTATGGTATGTACCAACCTTTAAAAAGAATTTTTTGTCTTTAGTCATGATTCAACAAGCAGGACATCAGGTGATTATGGAAAATGTCTTAGTTAACATTAATTCAGTCAAACAGAATATGAAAACAGTGATGACAGGTTATGAACATGGAAAACTGTTAAGGATCAAAGGGACAGTTATTCCAATGAATTCAAACTTTGCAGGAATAGTAAGTACAGGTATTTCAAATATAAGATTGTGGCATGTGAGATATGGACATATCAACTTTGAAATTCTCTCTCAATTGCAAAAACAAGGGATGGTTAAGGGACCTCCAACTTTCAAAAAAGAAAATTCAAAATGTGAAGCATGCATTTATGGAAAACAAAGTCAAGAGAGTTTTCCAACAAGTTCATTGCATGCAAATAGGCGGTGGAAACCAGTTCACAGTGATGTTTGTGGACCACTAGAAACTTCTTTAGGTGGTTGCAAGTATTTTTTACTCTTCATTGATGATTTAAGTAGAGTAACTTGGGTTTACTTCTTGAAGCAAAAGTCAGAAGTATTTGATAAGTTTAAGATATTTCGTCAACTTTTTGAAAACAAATTTAAAGAAAAGATAGGCACTCTCAGGACAGATAATGGAGGGGAATTCACTTCTAATGAATTCAAAACTTATTGCACAGACAATGGGACAAGAAGACATCTTACAAATTTCTACACTCCTCGACAAAATGGAGTCATAGAAAGAATGAATCGCACCTTGTTAGGAATGGCCGGATCCATGTTAAGCTTTAAAAAGTTAAGTTCTACATATTGGGCAGAAGTAAGCCATACAACTATCTACTTAAGGAATAGATCTCCAACTGCTTATTTGTACAGAATCACACCTTATGAAGCATGGTTTGGTTTCAATCCTCGAGTTAAACATCTTAGAGTTTTTGGATCGGTATGTTATGCCTTAGTTCCGAAAGAAAAATGACCTAAGGTTGAATCAAGAAGCTTGAAGTGCACAATGAGTGGGTATTCTGATGAAAAGAAAGGGTACCGAATTTTGTCCAATGGAAGATTTATTTCAAGCAAGGATGTAATTTTTTATGAAACTGAAAGTAAGAGTGCTGAAGAAATAGAAAGTCTTCTTCAAAAGTTAAAAATTAAAGGCAATCGAAGAAAAGGAAAAATGCAAAGTCAACCAAATTCACATAATTGGTATGAACTTGATTTTCCTTCATCTGACGATGATACATCCAATCCATTTACATCAACAACATCATCAGGGGATTCCAGCAGTTCATCAGACTCTCCTAGCAGTAGCAATTCATCTGACAATGATTCTCCACCTCCAGAATCTTCAAATGATCAACGAACATCAGTTTACATTAATCTAATTTACAATAATGGTAATTCATATTCCCAAACAAGTGAACATCAACTACCAAAATGGGCAATTCAACTTTTGAAATATGTAAGCCCTGATGAGCAGAATAAAACAGGAACAAGGGGATCACACAACGGTGAAGGAAATTTTTCCTTGGTACAAAATTATTTTACTGAACCTTCCACATACACAGAAGCAGTAAAACATAAAGAATGGCAACAGGATATGGTTGAAGAGTATCAAGCAGTAATTGATAACAACACTTGGAAACTTGTTGATTTTTCTACAGGTCTTAAACCAATTGGATGAAAATGGGTTTACAGAATTAAATACAACCAACATGGTGAAATTGACAAGTATAAAGCATGACTTGTGGATAAAGGTTTTGCGCAGCAGGAAGGCATTTATTATGAGGAAACTTTTTCTCATACATCTAAATGGAATACCATCCAATTAACACTTGCATTGGCCGCTCAGAAAGGTTGGAAAGTTCATCAAATGGATGTAAAAAGTGATTTTCTCAATGAAGACTTACAGGAAGATGTATATATGAAACAACCACCAGGTTTTGAAATTGCAAGGAAGGAGCATAAAGTCTGCAAATTAATTAAGGATTTATATGGGTTAAAGCAAGTTCCCCGAGCTTGGTATACCAAAATGGATGAATACATCAGGAAAGTTGGTTTTCAACGAAGTGAATCTGATGATACTTTGTATATCCATCAACATGGTCCATATCTAGTGATTCTTGTTATGTATGTAGATGATTTGATCATTACGGGAAACAATGATGATCACATTGAACAGGTGAAAAAGGAGTTACATGCAGGTTTTAAGATGACAGATTTGGGACTACTTCATTACTATCTTGAAATTGAAGTATTTCAACGTCCACATCATATTTTCATTTCTTAGAGTAAGTATGCAGAAGAAATTCTTCAGCGATTTGGAATGCAGGATTGAAAACCATCTCTTACCCCTAAGGAACAACACTTGAAACTTTCAAAATTTGAATCGGGGGAATGGTAGACAACACTATTTATAGATAGTTGATTGGCAGCTTGATATATTTGACAAACACTCGACCAGACCTATCTTATGTAGTCAGTATTCTTTCCCGCTTTATGCAGCAACCACGGGACAACCACTGGAATGCATCCAAAAGAGTTCTTCAATATATCCAAGGAACAAAAGATTTTGGTATTCTTTACAAAAAGACTAAAAATTTTGTACTTGGTGGATTTTTAGATGTCGAATTTGTTGGAAGTATTGATGATCGATCATCAACATAAAGTTATTTAATGAACATGGGTTCAATAGCAGTGTCTTGGAATTGTAAGAAACAAGCTACAGTTGCCACTTCTACAGCAAAAGAAAAATACATCTCAGCATGGGAAGCAACATGTGAAATTGTTTGGTTACGCAGAATTTTATAGGACTTGGGATTTTCTCAAGCAGAAGCTACATCATTATTCATCGACAGCCAGTCAGCTATTAAGCTTGCCAAGAATCCAGTTTTTCATTCAAATACAAAGCATGTGGACACCAAGTATCATCATATCATATCACTCATTGCAAAGGATGTCATCAAGCCAATTTATTGTCCTTCAGAAGATCAGATCTCTGACATTTTCAGGAAACCTCTTGGCGGAATAAAATTTACTAAGTTCAAGGATGGACTTGGTATCTGTCGTAATGTATGTTTGGATCATAGGGAGGAATGTTAGATGATCCAAAAATAAAAATATCATAGTTTAAAAGTTAGAATAAAATGATTATTAATTTAGAATATTAAATTAATAATCTAGAACATTTGATTAATAAATGGAGACTTTTAGAAATAAAGTATTGTTGTAAAATATATGACTCTAGAAAGGTGTCGTATCTTAGTCTCTAAATTAGGAGTATAGTTAGAATAATGTTAAGATAGCATTTATTGTAAATGGACACTTTTTTATTTAATAAGTGATCCATATCTAGAGTTTGTTAGGACATTTAGCTTATATATAGCTCATTGCAAGAGTGTTGAGTTGTTTGGGTGTAAATTCTTGCAAATTCTCATATGTAATTTCTTTTCCTATTTAATAAAAGTGTGTGTCTGAGGACACTTATGTCATTACAGTCATGGGCTTCCTTGTGGCAGCGAGAAAAATCACAAGGACTCCCAACAACCAAATGTTTTAAAAAAAGGTGGGGTTGGCTGGCGCCAAGCCCCAATCCACCATATTAATCTATATATTACGCCAAATCTTGTTGGTTGGAGCCACGATCCTCCAAACTTATCGCCATCACCAAAGTTAGCAGGAATCCCATGGGCTAAGACTATTACACACATATATATATCCCACGGTGTATTAAAATGGAGGTCCGCGTGTTTGACCCTAGAACCTCCTATAACAAAGCGCCTTAATATACATCTACCAACCAATAAGAAAAAAAAACCCGTTGTTAAATACGCCCCAATTTTTATTTAAAAATTGGATACTTCATTGCACGAGGGTTAGACCAGGGTGCAAGAAAGGTCGTACCAAGCCACGGAAAATGATACAGAAGGGAAATCATTAATGTAGACTGCAGCCATGAAAACTAAGATGAAATTTCTCATGGGCCTAAAAGTGCCAAACTCATATCGAGGCATGGAGACAACGATTTTTGGGTAATTCGGCGCCATGAATTCAATGGTGCTATTTTTTTTCTAATCTAAGAAACGCTTATACACCATAACTCCATAATGAGGTATACATATGTAGTTTTCCAAATTATTTTATTGAGTTAATAAAAAGGCCTACCATTTGAGAGCAGGACCCGAAGAGGTAGTCCACTAGGGATGAACTCCGTTATCAAGCTTTTTGTCTTCAGATATGATGCATATATCTCTTTATTAATGAATCTTTCCTTCTTTATGGTGCAATTCATTTTATTCTTATTTAATACAATTCTTTAATAAGTCACATCGATGAAAAGATCTTGGATCAATGCGTGGAAAGGCTAAGGTACTTGGACCACGATGTGGTCGATGTAGCAAATTCCCATAATTTGTACAGTAAGTCTACATCGACAGTATAGGTACATGACCCTTTGGATATCCTATGATGCAACCAAAACAATGGGTGGCATGCCTGGCGAACATAGGGATCCTAAACTTAGTGGATATTCCCCAATATGGCATGGGGAAAGAGGTAAATAATTGCGTCAAGCAGTTGATGACATTCCTCCATATTGGAGGCTTCCTATGGATGGAGGAACCCATCTCCATTGACGCAGAATTGATTGTGTTCATCATAGGTATGCCATCAATGGGCAAGATTCCCATGAAGTACCTAGATGACAAAAATAAGGAAAATCCCTTAGTAGGGGAAATGAAGAAAACATACAAGACAGAGAGGGGCTCATGTGAGATCATAATTAAAAGAATCAGTGATGAAACCACCCAGATGGCCACAAAACTCATGGCTTGCAAGTTGTTAAGGAAGTGTCACAAGGAATAATTCCATGCAGGGGTTGTCACAGCTGCAATCCAGTGCGTCAATGGAAGCATGCTCAGTTGGGCCCCCTATCTATTGAACTTGTTCCTCAATGACTACAAAGATGCGTAGGACTTGCGAACATAGTTACATTAATCATGGTTGTTGATCTTGATATCATTAGTCCGGTTGAGGGAGCCTCCATACTCATAATTTTGTGATAGAATAGGCCATTGTTGCACAACAACCTACATCAATGGGGAACACATCAGACTCCAAGAGAAGAAGTGGCAATGTAGGTACCTTTGTGTGGTACCTAAGAAACATCCAGGAAAGTATAGCTAGCATGTGGAGGATCATGCCAGAATTAGTCGCGCAGTGCCATGATATATCCAATTTCATAGCTACATGCCATATAATGTGGATCCAGACACATAGGGATCCAGCGAAGGAATCGTTGCAACTTCACTTTTGCATCAAGGCAGAAGAAGTTGAAATGCAAATGTGGGATTAGCAAGACGACTAGAAGATCCCAGTCATTACTAAGGAAGTGCCTACATGAAAGGAGGTAGAAGTAGAGTCATCAAAGACACATGTAGGAGATAATGCGGTGCCTAAAAATCTGACACATTAGGGAAATCCCAATCAAAAGCTAATGCAGCAGAAGAAGGGGAGTGTGCCAAAGAAGGATGCATAGGAAGGGAAAAATGACACTTCCCCAGCGCAAGGAGAACAAGGAGTGGGGGACACAACAACAAAAGAAACCCCTTGGCATCCACCCCAGCAAAAATAGGTCCACCCAAGCGGCCAATTATATGCATAGGGGGATCGCATAAGAATTCCAAGGCTCATAAGCAGCTGCTAGAGTACACAATTACTGAGAACGACGTTGACCTTGTCACAGAAAGAGTCCAAGACCACACAACAGTGGAATTCGAAGAGGCCCAACACTAATGAGGCAAAATCCAAAAAATCTATAATGAGTTGGCGGACATAATACAAGTATTGGAGAAAATAAAAGCATAAAAGGGGAAAAAATACCTTCCCTGCAGCAATAAAATTAGAGGAAAGGACCATGTCAAGCAAACAAGACACCATCCAAACCATAGTGCAAGAGAGTCCAAACTTCCAAATCACATCAGAAATGCTGGGAATGGAAAAAGTTGTATCCTAGACACCACTAAAGGATATAGCACAGGTAGAGTTGGTACTGGCAAGGATACCAACCAAGGAAATGTACAAGCTTCCAATCAGTGTCACACGGGAAGTGAAATCGTTTGAAAGGAGGGATGAGACAGAATTACAAGTAACAAAGAATGGAAGGGATGCCTTGGAACTGGTAGTTGAGAAGGTGAAGCCCAAAACAAAGGTGAATCTCGAAACAAAGGTGAAGCTCAAAACAAAATGGAACAAGAACTAAAATCATTTTATAATCGCATCCCAGACAATGTGCAAGCAGAGGACAGAAGTGCAGATGAAAAGATCAATCTCATTGCACTAACCATTGATCAGTACAGGCATGATATTGAGGAGCTAAAGGCAAGGCTTAATCCTACGACTCCTCCCAAGGTCCGAGAGAAGACGAAATAAGAAGAAAAACTTCAAATAGAAGATATGGAGAACCAAGCAAGCACAGCAGAAGAACTTTTCGATAGATCCGCATAGCTTTGGACAAAATTGGAAGAAGATGAGCAGGTCCAACAATGGGACCAAGAAGAGGAAAGAGTCAGTGCAGTCATACAAGAGATCAAGCTATTTCCACAATATTGATCAGACCAGGGTCCTTCTCAGGTTACCAACAAAAGGTACCATGTAGTCTGTTAAGAACCAAACATCAATATAGCATACAAAAACCTCTAGAAAAGTACTCAACGCCTTGAAAAGGAGATAATATCAGATAATAAGCCTCTTCGAGGGGGCAACCTCCTTTTACCCCACTTAAATGTTCAAGTACAAGATGA
>ML787182.1:98063-124326 GCA_009831015.1 Picea engelmannii
ATGGAACCTTTCATAGAGTTTGTGCTCCCCTTTCTTTTTTTCGTTCTTATTGGGACCCTAGAATCCTTTAGACATGTCCTCATATTCGAGGGACAGCCCAGTAAGCTGGTGGATGTCTTTGGCATGGATTGGATACTGCTTGTCCAACCAGAGACTTCAGTCATGCACCCTGTTGATCAGGAACTTAGTGCACTATGCAACATCACCAATGGTACCAAACACTGGTAATTCTATGAGGTTCATGATGGTTGAGTTAAACAGGTTGATAAATTCGAGCTTTGGCATGAACTACATGCCTCCCAACTCGTCTGGAGTGATACTCCAGAAGATGTCTATGTTCATCTGGGGGAACAAGAGTAGATATGTTAATTCAAGATCAAGGAGCTTGACCTGCTCCACCTTCCCCTTGAGATCACCTATGACCTCAAATCAAGGGTCACAGGGCTCATCTCGTACTGCATATTTGGACATGGCGCTTCGACTTCCTGTAGCTCTCGGCATTGAGTTCTGGATTATGGGAAAATTCCATGACGAAACAAGAATTTTGTGGTGTTGGCCCTTGACCAAGTTTTGAGAGATCCTTGGTAAAGTTTGGCCTATTTTGGGACTTCAACAGTCTGTCAAAGACAGAGCGCAAGACAAAGTAGATATCATGGGATCTCGACCCATTTTTGGGTCCTTTTTGGGATTTGGGATTATGTAACAGGTATGGGATGTTGGCCCATGGTTTTACCCATGTTTAGGCCTATTTTGTAAACTATAAATAAGTATCTAAGTGAAATAAGTAGCAGGTCTGATAAGCAAAGTGCTAAGTGCAAGTATGGTTTATAGATGCTCTGCGCATATTGTGAGAAACTTGTAGAGCTAAGTGCAAGTGGTTGTAATAGACTGTGAAAGGCTTTGTGCTAGACCTAGATCGGGGAAGGAGGATTTGGCGAGGTGCGCACAGATCTCCGGTCCTATGTGGAGTAGGGTTTTTGTGGCTCTGTGCATGTAGATGACTAATTGAAACTAATAAAGAAGAAGATTTGGTGGATGTAGCCCTAGGGTGGGGGTGAACCACATAAATACTATGTTATTCTTCTCTGTGTGATGTTCTGATGCATTTATATGTCATTTTCTAAGTTCTTGATATAGATAGATAGATAGATATGTTTATGATTTGTGCTTATGATGAATCTAGATGCTAGATCTGACATAGGTGAATGTGCTTAGTGCTTGAATCTGTTAGATCTGATCCATTTATTTATGCTAAGTGCTTAAATACATTAGATCAGGGTGAATTTTGTGATGCTCTGTTTTCTCTGTGAAGTAGATATTGGTTAAATAATGATGAAATAATGGTGCTAAGTTCTCTATTAAGTATTATAATCACATATTTGTGTCCCAGCTAAGGTTGTAGACACCTGATTCCTGCAACCACCCCTGCCTCTACCTCGGGTGAGACTTCATCTACTTCTCAGGTGTTGCCGAAAGGGTCGGTAGTTAGGGTTTTGTTGGTGCGTTGTTGTAGCGTTGAACCTTGGGTCTACCCCTGTGCCAACAAATGGTTCTGTTGCTGAGACCTGAAACTGTGATTGTTGGGAACTGAGGAAGAAGAAGCTCTGTGCAAATATCTGACCTGAAATTGTGAAATCTCTATGCATAGATCTATTGCTCTAGTGTGCAGTACTCTACTTAGTTTGACAAGATCTGTGCTAAGGAAAAGAAGTTTGATCTGAAGAAAAGAGGTAATATCTGAAAGCTTTGTGCTCTGAGAAAGGTAAAAGTGAGAATTTTTTATTAAAAGAGGTAAGATCTGAAAGCTCTGTGCTCTGATAAAGGTAAGAATATTGGAAAGTTCTAGATCTGAAAGCTTTGTGCTCTGTAGAAGTAAGATAGTGGAAATTTTTGTTTCAACAGTGTGGATCTAGGTATGTTTGATAGATTCTATCCTAGCTTGAAAAATAGGGTATTAATAGATGAAAGAATATTTGATATGAGTAGATTTGATAAGAATAGTGAAAAATATGTTATACCTATGCATAGAAAGAATGTTTGGACTAATAAGTGTATGCAGGATCCTAGAAATAAATGTTTGCAGGTTAGATACCATGATCCTAGCGCACAGTACAGGAAAGGATAGGGATCATTTAAAAGAAAGAGAGGATTAACCCTCTATTACATTTGTAGAAGATCGAGACATCTCACTAAGGAACGCCCTGGGAGAAGACCCAGTTGTCTTTGTTGCAAATCTATGGACCATGAAGCATTGGATTATCCTAGAATGATTGCCAAGCTTGAAGAAATGAACATGAGACGAGAAAACCCTAGGACAGATCCAGAAACTAAGATTATGACAAAATCCCAAAAAGAACCAGAGAAAGTATTTCTACAGATGAAAGAAACCCTGAATGACCACCGACATGTCAGATTATCAGATATATTCAAAGAAAAAGAATGCCTTGAAGAAAGAATAGGAGACTTCGACATTGACTGTGTTGTAGATGAGGAAACACAGGTGAATATCATGATAGCGAGAACTTGGGAAGCTATAGGGAGGCCTGCTATGATTCCTTCATTAGGAGTAATAGGACTATTCAAAGGAAAGCCGATAAACCTATGTGGAAAGATCACCCAGATGACTATGAATGCTAATGGAACTTCGACAGAGGAATATTTTGAGATTATTAAATTTATTGAGAACAGTGCCCCATTTACCATGCTACTAGGGAAACCTTGTATTGAAAGAGATCAGGCCAGAAGGAAAGAAGAAGAGGAAGTTTTAGAACAGCAAAAGCAAGAGTTAAAAGAATTCATGACTAGAAGGATCACACACTTGATTGAAGAATAGAAGAATAGATCGAAGCTATGTAACACCAGAGACCCAGATGTCAATGTTAAAAGAACACTAGAAGACCCACAGAAGATTGAAGTACCTATTCCAGATAAATAATAAGGATAACCCTCGAATCTCAACAATGTGAAGTAACTATGCCAAAAGAAGATAAGAATCAGAATGAAAAAAGGCTAGAAAGATAAGTAAGAAGAGAGCTAATATCGACAAGTTGTAGAAGGTTCTAGAGGGAACCTCGCAGAAGAAAAATTTTCAAAATTGGAGCTTCGTCAGGATATCAGAACAACAACACATGGCACTTCGCCATGGCGAAGAAATATAGTCGTTAGGGACATTATAACCGTTAGACCAATGCTTCGAATGGGTAGAAATACATTTATGGTCAGACAGCTCACCATACGACCGTTGGGACCTCTCCATAACAGACAGAACAGAGTTAATGAAGGCTTCATAACCATTGCAAGATATTTGTTGTCAAGTTACCTATTTATCCATTGTGCCATGCACCGAGAACACTTTTTCCAACCAAGAGTTTGAGCCCGTAAACTGAGTTGATTTTGCACAGTGATCATTGTGTTCCTTCTCTCTATCCCATTACTATTTCTAAGTTACTCTACGAACCCGAGATTGTTAACCCCGAGCGTGTATGTCAGACGAGTTGAGAACTACAGAGAAAGTTGTTGAATAAGTTCTGATCAAAATCATGACTGAAAGATTCATGTCGATGTCTACAAGTGTACAAGAATCATCGAGGAGAGGACTGTCAACCTCTCCGTCGACTGCTCGCAAAGCCGGACCATCCTGGCCTTCAGATGAAAAGTGAACCAAGCACAGGGATGATCTAGCGAATTCCAAATTGATCCCAACCATACTACCTGCCTATATTCCACCTCTGAGCGACGTAGTAAATCAAGATAGTGTACCCATAGATTTTGAATACACCTTGGTTACGGCGAACCTCCTGAAGGGAATACGTGCAGTTTGATCAAACCAAGATAAGATTGTAGTGTTGAAGTTTAGCAAATTCAACCTTGGAGATCGCAAAGTTTATAACATGGTCGCCCCACATAAGTACTTGACCTGAACTAAGGGGAAGAATTCGAAGATAATCCCCCAGTCATGGACTATAAACCTCGCGCAATCCACCCTGCTAAACGTCATGAAGATTCCCCACTTTGGTAGACACCAGGAATTCAATGCCTATGTCAATATCTTTCTTTCTTGTTACCATGGCGGATATTTGTGGCTAAACCACCATATAATAGTTGATCCGACATTGATCAATAGGATCACAGGGTTGAGTATGCAAGGACCTAATCCTCAAGAGTTTTACCCCAGAAAAGCCATGGATCGCGCTCTAGCATAGAAGATCAAGGACACTTATGGTGATGTCGAGAACGGAATGTGAGGCTACAAGGTAGCTTCTATATAGAGTGGCGTAGTGTGCCTCACATGTCAGTTGATTTTAGGGAAGTTATTATGAAAGAACCGACCTACCTAAGTCACCAGTTTTGTATTCGACCTCACAGGGAAGTGCATGGAAGGCCTTCTGATGAACTGGGTGAAGTACCTGGTGAACCAGTTGGAACTCGACTACAGAGAAGCACAGGAACAAGGATACACATTTCATTTCAATTGGCCCTTGATCCTTATAGCTTTTATTTCCTGGAAGATGTTGAAAGGTATGACCTTCCCGTACATTGAGCCATTTGAACCACTGGCCGCAAAGTTCAGTACACTGTGGTATTCAATCAATATGAATAAACAGTGGCAGTCAAATATTTTTTTTCATACCTACTACAATGAAATGAAGATAGACATACAGTCTGAGCCTCGCATGACTCCGAACACTCTACATCAGTTCAGGCCTTTGATGAAGTTCAGCGCAGATTGACATTTTATTTACATCCAACGTGTGTTGATGAACAAAAGAAACAACTTCAATCCTACTACAAGCTGACGAAGGAGGACTTGGAGGAGTTCACTAAGGACTGGTCGGTGGACCTCCTTATTCCAACAGACCCTGCAGAGATATCCGACATCGACAACCCATAAAATGTGCAGGATACACTCGGACCTAATAGGACAAATAAGACCAAAGAGGTCCAAGGATTAGATAGTGCATTCGTGAAGATGGCTTCCATATCACTAGAGCAAGGAGGTGATGGAGAAGATTTAGATGACAAATAATTTGAATAGAAGCAAGGAGACAAGGTTGATCCCCTGAATAAGAGGAAAGGTTTTCCTTCGAAAGCTTCCTTCTGGAAGAAATCGAAGGCCACCATGACCAAGATGCAGACTGTCCTCACCTCCGATGACTTCGACTTCTTCATAGTAGCCCTGCAAGATGCTTCGCTGGAAATAACAGAGAAAAAAGAAGCAAAGCAAGAGGAGATGTATGATCGAATTGAGATTGAACTCTGAGGGGTACAACAGGCCCTACAATCCAACCGCGCAGTCTCCACTGCGTCGGAAGAACTAGAAATGGGAGATGAGCCATCTCAACTCCACTGCCTAGCCGATATAGTCGAAGCTCACCTTCGATGAGAATGAGAAGAAATGGAGAAAGCCACCCAGGATTTGACACAAGTACAAGGAGTACTCGTAGAGTAATGAATTGTTGTATAACATGAAAAGCTTGCTCTCCAAGCGAAGTTTGATGAAGAAAAAGCACAGTTATAGCAAGAAAAGGAACATTTGCTCGCAAAGAAACTCGAAGTAAAAGAAGCAGTTAATAGAGCACTTCGCTCTGTGACAGTCTTACAAATCAAGGCCGAAGACCAAGTTACACAGTAGGTGAACCAGATCACAGAAGCCATCCAGCAGCTATAGCAATGCATAGCAGATGTGGAGCTACACACTGTACCTGAGACCCCATAATATGTAAGAGACCAAAGAGAAGAAACCGCCCAGAGCGCAGTTGAAAGGATAAAGGCTCTTACCCTGGAATGTAAGAAACTCACTAATCCCAGTGCCCATACCTACAAACAACTCATGGAGAAACCATAATTGAAGGCACTGGAGTCACAGCTCCAAGAGGCGGAGTATCAAGCTGAAAAGATACAGGCACAGCTGAAGTCCCCGTCAGTTATGGAAATAATGAAGTGCTCCCAAGAGAAACGCACTTCACAACAACAAATCCATACTATTCAGAGTACAGTTATGGAAGTAACTTAGAGGTTCCAACCCATATAAGATACGGCCCCTCAATTGTTTACAAAGGTAGAAGGCCAAGGAGAAGAGATAGAGCGGGTTATCATAATAGTTGAACAATGTCTAGAGGGACCTATCAATGATGCATTCATCCAAGAGTTCACTGAACAGGAGTTCATAGCACAACAGCAAGTTGAAGCAGCTCGATCCAAGCTCAAGGCATTCGAAGCATAACTAGTCAGACCAGAGTGACTCGCGACGAATCACAAGTGAGTGTTGGGGGCCTGTTGGCCCTTGACCAAGTTTTGGGAGATCCTTGGTCAAGTTTGACCTATTTTGGGACTTTGACAGTCTGTCGAAGATAGAGCGCAAGACAAAGTAGAGATCGTGGGATCTTGGCCCCTTTTTGGGTCCTTTTTGGGATTTGGGATTATGTAACGGGTATGGGATGTCAACCCATGGGTTTACCCATGTTTAGGCCTATTTCGTAAAGTATAAATAAGTATCTAGGTGACATAAGTAGCAGGGCTGATAAGATAAGTGATAAGTGAAAGTATGGTTTGTATATGCTCTGTGCATATTGTGAGAAACTTGTAGAGCTAAGTGCAAGTGGTTGTAACAGACTGTGAAAGGCTTTGTGCTAGACCTAGCTCGGGGAAGGAGGATCTGGCGAGGTGTGCATAGATCTCCTATCCTATGCAGAGTAGGGTTTTTGTGGCTCTGTGAATGTAGATGACTGATTGAAGCTAATAAAGAAGAAGAGTTGGTGGACGTAGCCCCGGGGTGGGGGTGAACCATGTAAATATTGTGTTATTATGATATGTGCAATGTTTTGATGCATTTATGTGCTATTTGATAAGTGCTTCATATAGATAGATAGATAGATATGTTTATGCTTTGTGCTTATGATGAATCTGGATGCTAGATCTGACATAGGTGAATGTGCTTAGTGCTTGAATCTACTAGATCTTATCCATTTATTTATGCTAAGTGCTTAAATACATTAGATCAGGCTGAATGTTGTGATGCTTTGTTTTCTCTGCAGAGTAGATATTGGTTAAATAATGATGAACTAATGGTGATAAGTTTTCTATTAAGTATTATAATCATAGATCTGTGTCCCAACTAAGGTTGCATACACCTGAGTCCTTCAACCACCCCTGCCTCTACCTGGGGTGAGACTTCATCTGCTTCGTAGGTGTTGTCGAAAGGGATGGTAGTTAGGGTTTTGTTGGTGTTTTGTTGTAGCATTGAACCCTGGGTCTTCCCTTGTGCCAAAAGGTGGTCACAACTATCTATTTCAGGATTGCACAAGATTTCTTGCTCTTCAGAATTCAAAAATCACTAAGTTCTTTGTAAACAATGTGTTCTACGACGAGTTCTCAGAGCCTTATACTCAAGCTTAGCTGGTAATTTTAGTAATAATTTTTTTTCATCATGACCATATGGATGCAAGTTGGATCTGAGTTGTTCGACGGGATGGGTTAATGGGGTAAATCCTATTGGGCGATTCTAGCATTTACTGTGCAAGTTGGACAGAGACGTGGTTGATTTCAGACCTTTTTGTTTGACGGATGGGGATCCCGGTGCGAATATTGATGGCATATTCACTTATCATGGATTTATGGATTAACTGAATTCAGACGACGTACCGTAATAACAATAAATGCTATGAATAGACTGGGTTCGTGTGGCACATGGACTCAAATTTCGTTCAGATTCATTCTCCCTCCGACCACAAAGGGGTCCCCATCATATTAATGACTATCATTAATGGGTTCTTTACAATTTTGATCCTACATTGTTGAGTAAGCAGTTCTAAAAAAACACTTAAACAGAAAAGGAAATGAACTACATGTCATGGTGCAACACTACACACATCGACTTTATTAACTGAATTTACAAAAATTGCAAAAATCTCAAATCTAACTACTATACATGCTCCTTTGGACTAGAGAAAAATTCCTTTAGCTCAGTTATGAGACATATAGGGTTTCAAGAGAGCGTCACTCACCCATCTTGGTCATAGAATACCATCCATTTGTGCAAATCTGACTACTCCTAAAGGTCAGATCTTTGTAACTATAAACGGTCCCAACCAATGCATGCACAACTTTCCAGGATGCTTCTGGTACCGACTGTCATAGAGTAGGACCATGTCTCCTTGTGCAAATACTTTATTCTTATGTGTCTGTCATGCCAAGATTTTTTCCTTTCTTTCTCAACAGATTGATGGAAGTCTGCTAAAAACCTGGTCTCTTCAAGTTCTTGTAACTCCATGAGTCTCTGCGCAACTGATTCTTCCTCCGACAAGTGTGTGATCTGTGCAATGTACAAACTTGGAGTAATGAATTCTGTAGGCACCACAACCTCGTTCCCATAAAATAGCTAAAAGGGCATGTACCTGTGGAGTTTCTTTGTGGTTTTCCTATACGCCCATAGTACTGCTGGAACTCTATCATCCCAATCTTCCTGATTTGCGCAACATACCTTTGTTAACCCTATCTGCAGAATGTTGTTGAATGCTTCTATTATTCCATTGGCTTGCGGGTGGTAGGGGTTGGTTTTTTGATGTTGGATCAAGAAATCTTATGCAATCTTTGCTATGGTACTACTAATAAAATGAGCTCTCTGATCACTGGTCAAACTCCTAGGAAATCCAAATCGAGTGATAATATTCTAAAAAATGAACCTAGCAGCAATATCGGTTGAGCAATCCTGAACAAATGTTGCCTCAGCACAACATGTAAGGTAGTCAGTGGCGGTAATAATGTACCTAGACTTTGAATGCTTAGATGTGGGGTTGATATCTATAATGATGTCAATTGCCCACTTCTCAAATGCCTATAAAGATTGAATTGGTTGAAGTGGTAATTCATCTCATCGTGATGGCTTAACCACTCTTTAACAAACATCGCATGATCTATCATATACCTTTGCATCCTTAAAGAGCATTTCCCACCATAGTCCATATTGAAGAACTTTCTACACAGTGGCCTTTCCTCCTACATGACCTCCCACAACTCCGCTTTGGCACTTCCACAATATATCCTATCTTTCGTGGTCCAAGACACATCTCCTGAGGATACTATATAGTCCCAATTTATACAATTTCCCTACAATTAACTGATAGTACGTTGCTCTAACCACCATATGGCATTTTTGGGTTGTGGAATACGTTTATGGGCAGGCTCCTGTACTTAAGAAGACTTCTATGTCTTCCAAGTACTCTAGTATGGCCTCAACCCAGAACATATCTGCATCTAGGAGATAATCATCGACTGCTCCGTCGCTTTCCCCTGACTCTAATCTAGACATGTGATCAGGACCTACGTTTCATCTTCCAGGCTTAATGATCACTTTAAAAGAAAATTCTGTTGACGGGCGAAATTGACCGTCCATCAACTAGAAGAGCAAGTCCAGTCTGGGGTTGTCTAAGTAACCCAAGCCGTTTGGTGTAACTCGTTTTGATGGGTTTAATGGCTCTGTTAGCCAATCTAAAATCCTAAAACAAAAACAAACAAAAGAAAGAAATAACTAATTAATTTCTAAACGCTATATTATATATGTACATATGCTCTAATATAACTATTGTAGGTGTATTTAAGTAGAAAATATAATAATCTCACTTATGTACATCATTTACAAATTGCAAGTTTTAATCGAAACTTATGAAATCAATGTGAAAATAATTTCTCTTAAGAAGTAGATAAAGAAAGAACATTTAAATCTTGTATGTTTTCTTTTATAAATCTAACTAATCTTGAATTGAATAAACTATGAAACATAGATGTGCAGGTAGTCAAAAGTTGAACCAAACATTTTGGTTTCATCAATATGTAAATGACTAAATTTGAGAAACAGAAAGGAGCTAACCTGTTGTTAGTTAGTGAGATGTATCCAAGCATTTGTATGAGTGAAGAACATCCAACTGCCACGCCCAAGAGAAAAATCTACAATAGAAATTATTTAAAACATGTATTGGTAGTTGAGATTTAATAACAGAGGAGGAAACACAAATTGAATTATGTGATCTTATAATTGCACATAATTACAGCAAGATAAATCTAAGTGTAACTTATTTCATTTCATCATTCAACTAAAATTCAAAGATAAATCATATCATTCGAATTGAATATATGATCAAAGTCTTTATATGTAGAGCCACAAATTATAGATGATATTTATAACATAAGTATCCCAAACATAATAGATCATTAAGTCTAAAGCTATCAAACCTATTAATATATCAGGATTGACAAAACATAAATGAAAACATCATTTACAAAAGGCTAAAGCCAAAATTCATATATGTTGTTTCATTAAGTCTTGGAATCACTCGTCCATCTTTTGCTCCTTGCCAAGATGATTTCCTTTACAAAATATAGAGTATTTAAATAGTTTACGAAATCTAAACTTCCTATCCTCTAAGATAGGATTATATCTCAAAATATCTAAATATTACAAATATAGAGGGCCAAGAGCCACTCATGATCTAACTATATCTTCAAAATTTATGAAAGTTTTCTCCTATTTACAAAATAAACAAAAGGAGATAGCTAATAAAATAAGTCGAGCATGTTCCATCCCATAAGATCATCATCAGATACACCCTATCCTGAAAAAATGAAATGGGAGAAAGTTAAATATTTTATTAACTAACAATTTATAAATCTTATATGAAAAATGACTTGGCTACAGAATCTCTCGATTCTGTAGCCAGTCTTATTATTGGTAATATAAATCCATATTGATCCCATTTGATTAGAAAAACAACAAAGAAAGCATGACTGTAACAAAAATCAATCTTACCATTTAACTAATAACAAAAAATGGCTCACGATATCTCAGAATTTATCATGACCTTTACATTGTCAGCATTTTTTATGACAATATTGTCTGTCCTTTTTAGACGCTTTGCTTTTCTTTGTGCATTTGCCTTGAGTTCACAGTTTTCATTTGTCAACAATTCATTGTGGGTTGTGAGCGCTTTGATCCTTTGTTGGAGAATGGGATGTCTGTATAGTACTGCCCAATCCAATGCAAGCAGACTTCGCAATGCACGGCAGGTGCGATCTGTTGAGGTAGCGTATAATTGGGTGCAAGAACATCAATGCTACCTGTTACCGGCCTCTGACCGAGCTTAATACCAATTAACCCCTTGATATCTTTGAGACATGGTGGGAGATTATTGACATAATCGAATGGTTGATTAGGATCTGGTTTGGGACAACTCGGATCTTCTTCTTCTAGAAACATTTCAATCTCAGAGTCTGAATCCCCATGGATCTCAATCAAATTGATTGAGCTCACATGAGGCTTGGATCTATTATTCAGAATCCTTGAAATGAGTCGACCAACCCTCTTATTACAAAACCCTAACATTTCTTGATTCTTTTTTGACTGTTTGCGAGGGTTTTTATTGTCGGATTTTACAACAGGGTTAGGGAAGACAATCGATTCATGCACAAGAGTTTCTATAAAATCAAAACTAATACCTTGTTTCCCACATAAAATTTGATCGGGCAATGCTCCTTCACAAGGGTTTTTATCCAAAAACTCTGGTTTTCCACTTGAGAAATCAAGAGATTTTTCTATCATAGGCTTATCCATCACAGGGGTTTCTATAGGATTTACTGTAACAAAACCTTTTCGAGCCAAGAACCCATTCCAATCATCACCCATGGTTTTCAAACGATGAACCAGTAGTAACTTACTCAAACCATGGTGAAAGAGACTAGAATCTAAGTTCTACTTCTTGTATCTCTTCAACATTTTATACAAACTCCTTAGCAAATAAAATGACACATTCAAATTGGATCCTATAAAATGCATGAGCAATAGCACATGGTAAAGGAAGACCAGGCCATAAAAGCCTTCAAAGGTAATAAATTATTTTAAAACTATTAACAGTTCGTGCCATCTAACCTTGAGCAGGGAGACCAGAATACCTTTGTCACAGCAGTCAATATTTCTGGAGGTAACGAAAAGACTCCAGGGTACTTCATCCAATTTCGAATTTTTGAACCACTTTTGACCAGTGAGAGAAATCCATGTTGTTTCACTCAAAAAATATTTGGTGATATCCAACTGCAAATCACCAACCTTTGCTCTGTATCCATCAAACATTAGGGAGAATTATTTGGCCACTTGCAAGTTATACCCCTGGAACTTCTTAATAAACATATCCCAACCCTGGCTCTTCAGATATTCACTCGCATCATCATGAAGTAACAAAGATTGAGGGCCATTCAAATCTACTCGGATGACAGGGGCCATTATGGGTTCGAATAGACTGTAACAAGGGTGACTCAAATTAACCGTGGATTTATATGACAATGGTAAGAGGGATAAGTCTGAGCGAATACCATGAAGAAAAAAAAAAAAACAGAGAACCTGTGAGATCATAGTAGACACGTGGAGGTCTCGGTTATGGGGTTTGAACACTCCTAGTCATGAACATTCTGAGTACATCACACTACCCAAACTCTTAACTTGAAATGAGAGGCATGTCAACTCATTCTGCCAGCCAAAACGACATACAAGATACGGTTCTGGTGTGTTTAATTCCCACGACATGTAATAGGTATACTTGATTTGCAAAGGTTAGGAATGGATACAGTTTTACAATCCAAATGCAAATTGATTTTGGGTATAATAGTTGATTTATCAAAGGATCCAAATAGATAATCTTATAGTCCAAAATCAAATCAACATAAGCATTATATCGATATTTGATCAACTTAAAAGAGAAAAATCATTCAAGTAAGAGACATGAGGTCGATGTAAGAACATTGAGCCTTTTAAAAACCAAATTTTGGATAGAGTTATAATGAGAAATTAAGTTTTAATTCTTGATTCATGCTTTCAGTCATGAATCAAGCATGAAAATGCAAGATAAAAATAAAATAGGAATAATCAAACATCTTTTTTATAACTGAATAATCACCCCTAAATGGTAGCATTTAAAGGATGAGGTGTAGGCAGCTACAGGAAGTGTCATTTTTCGTTCAAAAATAGCAAAAACATGTAGAGCTTCAAACAAATTCCTGAAATAGTAGAAACCATCTACAAATTCTCCCTTCCAACACAGGTTTGTTAACTAGATATTTCAATGCAAAATAATCAGTAAACAACTTAAAATGAGAACCTAACAAATAATGTCTAACTTTATGTAAATCATAAATCATGGCTAAACCCCCCCTTTCTGTCGTTGTGTAGTTGCGGTCAACTTTTGATAACTTCCTGCTCGCAAAATATATAGGATGATCCATGCATCCATCTCCAGGTTTTGCTAAGATAGCTCCTAAGGCAATACCTAAAGCATATACATGGACATGAAATTCATTTTCCCAATTTTGAAATATCAAAATAGGTGTTGTGTTGATCTTCTCCTTTAGGGTCTTGAACGCATTATCACATTGTGGGGTCCATTGAAACACTTCGGCCTTCTTTAATAGATTTTCCAATGGTGCAGTGATGTTTGCATATCTTCTGATGAACCTGCGATAGTACCTTGTGTGCCCCAGCGTTGAGCGCAACTGCTTAGCACTCATAGGTGGAAGCATGTTCACAATAACCACAACTTTGGCTAGGTCTACCAGTAGTCCCTCTCGGCATACTATGTGGCCTAAAAAAATTCAATGTGGTACACAGAAGATACACTTTTTGATATTCAATGATATCTTCAATTCTCTGCATCTATCAAACATTAGACGTAGTAGCGCTACATGTTCCTTGAGATAACTATATATCGTCCAATCATCCATATAAACTTCTATAAACTTGTGAATAAATTCTCCAAAAGCTACTATTATAAACCTAGAGAAAAATGTAGGGGAGTTCTTTAAGACAAATGGCATCACATGGTATGCAAAAGACCCCCATTCTATTATGAATGTGGTCTTATTTTTATCCTCTTCGACAATCCTTACTTGGTGGTACCCTGCAAATCCATCTATAAATGAGTACGATTCTTTCCCCGCAACATGTTCTATCACCTCATCAGTAAAAGGTGTTGGAAAAGGGTCATGCACACAAGAAGAGTTAAGGATTATATAGTCTACACAGAACCTTATATCCTATGTTCCTTTCTTGGTCTGGATGACTATTGGGCTGACCCATTCCACTTCTTCCACTGGAAAAATAAGTCCAACTTCCAACATCTTGTCTATGTCCTTCTTAACCTTCTCTTTTACTCTAGGGTTAAGGCACTATGGTCTATGCCTCATAGGATCTAACCCTAGTTTTAATTCAATTTTCATTTCTCCCATAACTCCTTTCATCCCTTTTAACTTTGAAAAGGTCTTTGGGAATAAATCCTCATATTCCTGCAACAGACTCTGTATTTCTTGACTAGTTTTCTCATCCCAATAATCTCCCACCATAGCTATCTTAGGTTGTTATGTGGTCCCTATATTGAATTTGCACAAATTCAATGGGTGATTATAAGAACTATCAGTCTGACTGGGTATGATGTTCTGGATTTCTTTGTTCCCTTCTGTCTCTTTAATGGCTAGGTTTATCAATTCCTCTAAATCATCTAGGCTTTCTAAATCCATGCTAATATTATAGCATTATGTAAGTATATTGTCTATGGTTGGGTGAAGATTAGTCTAAAGTTATCAGTTATGTTTTTCACATACCACTAGGTTTGATTTCCAATTACTATTGTCTGTAAAAATAAATTCCTTAATTCTCTGCAAGACTACTTCAAACTCAGGGTACTTACTTGTAAATGAGAAGTCCTTGCAAAAGTGATCTGCCAATGTTTTCCAGTCGTTGGTCTGTATTCTAGTTTCTTCATGTATGAGCCAAGATTTCAGGGTTGGACCTAGTGAGTGGGGAAATACATGAACCCAGAAGAGAGAGGGTATTTCCGAAACTTGCCATTGTGTCACACACTATTCAATATGTACTTTAAGATCATATTCTCCATTGAACAGTTGTGCAACTTGGAAATCTATCTGCATCTCTGATTCCAACTTCTCCTTATCTTGAAATATATATTCGATGGCTTGCTTCACCTCACCCCAATTTCTGAGTAAGGCTTTATGATTGGCCCACCATCTGGCAAGGGTGTCCTGGAGGTATAAATCTAGTACTGAGATCCTTTGATCCTCTACTACCTTATTTTCCATGATGAGAAGAAAACTATCAAGTCCTCAAGTACCATCATACACTGGGTGTTCTCTGACCTCAGTTCTGACCCATCTATTTTTCCTGGCAGTTGTGCATCTCCTTGAGAATATTTCATATCAGCCTTGTTTCCAACTATCAAATGCCAGTTCTGAATCTTCATTTTATGATTGTATACTCATCCAACTTACCAATCCATCAATAGTAGGATTTATGTAATCTTCTCTTGTTACCATTGTTATAGTGTACAATTGATCCAAGTCTTCTCCCTCCATATTGTGTTCCATTGGATCTGTATATCTGGGGCCTACATATGGATCCAAGGGTTGAACTACCTTGATTCCATCTGCCTCAAATGTTATGGTGTCTTTCTTTAGGTCAATCACTGCATAGTTGTCATAGGCCCAATCAATATCAAGTAGTGTAGGGTAAGGATCCTTATCCCCCATGATATCAATCACCTCAAAGTCAGCTATAGTCTTCACTCCCGCAACATCTATCTCCACACTCTCCAGTCTTCCTATTGGGAAAATACAATATTGGTTGGCTATCCTTAGCTGGATTGGGGAATATGTCAACTGGGGCTTTCCTAGAGGCCAGAGCTTCTGAAGTCTTTTTAGGCAGAATGTTCAAATCGGATCCTACATCTAACATGAAATCCTTAATCTCAAACTCGTCTAGCTAGGCTACTAATCTCAATTATTTTCCAGTTCGTACTTTCCTTCTTTGTACTCTCTGAGCATTCTTCTCTGGAAGATTAGTCCTTATTATTGCTTTTGTGGGTTCCTCATTTCCTAACACTACATACAATGCATTGCGCAACTTTTCTGTTAACTCGTCATTCCCAAGAATATCATAAAATAATTGAAACCAAAGGTCGACTACATTTTAAGGTTGCTCAAGTTGTCTCGGTGTGATTAAAGGGTTTCTGGGTGTAGGGGGTGAAGCATGGGCTTGCACAATCTTAGGGTAAACAATAGGTTGTGGGGGTTTCTCTTTCATATCAGGGCCAGGGATATTCTGAAATACTTCTATGGCCTCTTTAAAGAACAAATTCTATTTCATAGGATCATACCTATCTTCTTTAGGTGCTTCCTTCTGAATCTGAGGTAGATTATCCACATCAGCTCCTGTCTTTTCTCCTCCTCGAGTACCGATATTGAGGTTGGGTAATTTTCCTTTAACAACTCTTTTGATTTATGAACTGATGAGGTTAGTTCCTCTTTGACGTACCTAATCTTCCCATTTTTCAATTAGTTCTAGGAAGTCTTCAGTTGCATGTTCTGCAATGAGAGCTCCATGGTCGCCTCGGATGAGGATAGTCTCTCGCCATATGGCCTTGCTCATCATAGTTGTAACATATTCTTTTCCCTCTTCCCTCATTTCTTCCTCCTCTGAAGTCTCCTCCGGCTCCACCTCCTTGATCTCTTCTCATCCCTGATGATTTTCATTCACCCTGAATGTTATTCAGTCCAACATGTCTGCAAGTGCATCCAACGCTCTACCTTGATTGGTGGTGTGTGTGGTAGACGCACAAAACTCACAGTGTACATTATTTGGTACTGTTGAATATTTTTTCATGATGGGGCAGTGTCTCGTCCCATGCCCATGGATTCAAAAAATCTCACAATACTCAACAGTTGGTGTTGCTTGGCTCCCTGGAAATACATGATATGGAGTGGGGTTATGGAATGGTAAATTCACAGATAATTTCGCAACTCCTCCCGTGGGTCCTGGTGAGGGTCCCATCGAATTATGAGGAGGTCCCATTCCCCTTATTCATGGAAATTCATTAACCAAATGTCCCTCTGTGTAACATTCGGTACACTAGACCTGCATTTGTCCTAGTATAGGTATCGTCAGTTCTTGAATCTTTTTTGAAAGCGCTGATATTTTCCCTTGTAGTTGCACCAAATTTTCATCTGTTGTGGGTCTGGTCACTCTCATGCTAACAGGATATCCCACCATGGATTCAATCTTCATTGATTGTTCCAAGGCATCCATCAAAAAGGCTATCTGTTGTTGCATTAGTGGAATCCATTTCAGAGGCAGAAATCCCTGAATATACCATTCTCTTTGATGTTCCTCATGGATTGGATGTGCTAACCTCCCTATAGCATCTTTAATCTTCTAATGTATTCCCAGGTTGATTCACCTTCCCTTTATTGGATCTCATGCAACTCAGACAGAGCTTTTTATTCTGATTGAGGTAGCTTAAACTCCGCTATGAACCTTGTTCATACCTAGCCAAGTGTGAATGCTTGAACTTGCATTCTTGGCACTCCTGGCTCAATAATATTCATGTACCATTTGAGAGCGGGACCTCTCAAGGTATTCTGGAACTCAACCAAATTATTAACATTCGAAGTCCCTCTGGATATCCAGATTTCTTTGCACAAGAACCAGTGTTTCTCCACATCTTCATCTCCCTTACCCCAGAATTTTTGGTATCGGGCAATCAAACCTCCTGCGTGACCAACCATTTCTAATCTTGTTGCTCCTATCAAAATAAAACCTAACAGTCCATCTTGCGATCTACCAGGGGATCCCAATATCCTCCATGTACTCGCACTTCCTCATTATGACTGACTAACTAATTATACTGGAACAAAATTATCATAAGAGGGTAGTATCGAACTTACCACTTTCATAGAAGACACTTGGTGTATGGGTGATTCGGGGCTAGCGCCACTGGATTCAAGGCGGTTTTATTTGATTTGGGGGGTCTCATTTTCTTCCTCTGGAGCAGTCTCTTTAGCCGGATTCCTGATATTTCCTGTCATTGGGGCTGAATCTTCTCTTTCCTCTTCAAGATCCATACAGGCTTCCTTCTCTCTTGCATCTACACCTTCTCCTTCTTTTCCATCCTCCTGGGGACTTCATTCTCTCAGCGCTTATCTCTTACTTAATGTTGACTGGCTAGTCTTTCATGTATTCTCATCTTTTGCAACTCTTCCATCTATCTTTCCTCCAATTCTCTTGGTCTGATTTCTTTTCGCAACTTCTCGGACTATTTTTTTTCTTTCTTGATCTCACCATGCCACCACTTCTCAACTATGGTGGCTCTTTTCGAGGCTCTCTTGTCTCTTGAGTCCATTTCTTTTTGTTCCCCCCGCTTATCAAAGAACCCTTCCCCTCTCTCAGTCCATGACTCCACCCCAACCTCTCCCTACCCCAAGAGAGGGTGTTTACGCTACCATATCAGTCGGGGACATAGTCAACATCCCCTCTTCCATCAAGAAAACTTTAATCCATAGGGGGATTTATCTCAACAGTCTTCCCCTTGTGTCTTTCTTGAAGTCCACCTATTCTCGTGAAAAATATTGGTGATTCTCGATTGTGAACTCAATAATGTATCCTTCTAATGTGGTATTAACCCAAAAATAAATCGCTCATGTGACTGGACAATCCAGCCGATGAAGTGTTGCAATATTTTTTGTATCCCAAGTACATGTCCTCTTGACTTGTTCTTGGAACTCTGGAGCTTCTTGGAGCCTATCTATCCAATGGAAAAATTCTCCCGGGAACTTAACCCAGAATATCTCGTACTGGTCGCTTGATCTTTCTGAGAAAAAGACTACCTCCCGAGTATCTTTCACATATTTTTCACTTAGCTCTGCTTCTTTCCATATAAAAGTGTCACAATTTATCTCCCACCATTGGTCAATATTAGATATGTGAATCCACAGAAGCATCCTCCTTACAAGTTCCCTTCTAACGTAGGTCCCGGCAACAAAACCATTTTTTTGGCGCAAGATTGATCAGACCACGGTCCTTCTTAGGTTACCATAAAAAGGTACCATGTATTCTAGAGAGTTGCCATTTTCATCTCCTCTGAAGAGAAGAAGTCTCACCCGAAGTGTTGCTGAGACAAAATGATAGGGAAGGGTAAGGAGAGTACTTAGGTGGGTTCACAGAACCTTCAAGATTCATCTTGATGTTGCACAAGACATCTAAATACATAACAGATCTGAACTCATATATGCAAGAAATGAAGCTACTTATTTTGTGGAAATAATTCATGTATAGAAACATCATGTGGAATTTATGAAACATAAAGAAGTACTATAAAGATATAATGCAATAGTATAAAAACAGAATGGTGCAACATATTTTGAAATTTTAGATCCTTCTTCATATATTATGTTCGAATCTTTCTCAGTTACAATGTCAGAGATACAAAGTAGTTCTCTGTTATAGACTCCTGGCTCTGGACCCATGTCACAAAGCTCTAATTCCAAAAATGGTGTACAAATTACCTTACATAACTCAAAACCTGACTTCTCAACAATAGACAACCACAAATATGACCGAACCTAACAACAAGGGGAGAACTGAACCCTTTTACAATCATAATTATCTCTATATATAAGCTAAGTAGGGTCTTCTGGATTTGGCTTGCATGCTTTCTTGTTCTGTTTCAACTGCTTCTTCCTTGCTGGCATTATGTTGTCCTTTTCGCAACTAATTTATATTACTTCTCCTTTCTCTGTTGTCCAACTTATTTTGTAGCTTGCGCAACTCGTAGTAGACCAAAACTGGAACTGTAGTCCTTCTTGCGCAAATTCTCATCCAAAAATGAAGGGCCCAACACAAGAAAAGGAAGAACGCAATGAGCATCACAAACCGCATGAAGGGCACACAGGACATGAATAAGTTGTAGTCAGAATTGAAAACCATGCAGACAAAGAAGAAAGAAAGACAAGAAGAAATGGAACCCCTCCAAGAGAAAGTAGTGCAGATGATATCCTAGTTGGAGGACGAAAAGAAAAGTATGGCACAGACACAAGAAGAGAATGCAACACTATTGAAGGAGGAAATAACAACGCATACACTAGACGTGCTAACACGTAAAGCTGCATAGATAAGAGAAACATGAAAGGAACTGAAGGACAAGTTCAACAGGATATCAGAGTTTGTTCAAGGAGCATGCATTGCCTAGGTGGCTTGGGATGGGCCACATGTCAGTGTTGGGGGCATGTTGGGTGCATGTCTATGTTGAGAAAATACCCAATTTTGGTAAGGAAAGGACTTATTGTGGAGAAGATTAGCAAGAAGGAAAAGCAACACATGAGAGGAAAAACCCACATGCAAAGGAGGAAAGTGTGCAAGGTGCACAGGAAGGAAAACCTAACCATGTCTTGGCACCAGGCCGAAGGGGAAACAAGAACGATCGTGGGAAAGAAAGCATGCAGAAAACTGAAGCAACAACTGGCAAAACAAAAGCACGCGCGCATGCAAGAAAGCGTGCACAAAGGAAAGCGACAGCTGGAGGAAGAACAACACATGCATGGGAGAAAGACCTAACATAAGAAGGATTGGGGTTTTGATAATATTCTGAAAATGGCTGAAGAGCCCAAAATGTATAAATATAGATACGAAAGTATCATATAGTAGTTGTTTTTGTTTTGACTATTGTATGGATGAATGATATTGTATTTGTTGTTGAGAGTCGGGAGTCGAGAGTTAGGTTTTCGAGTTCAGTTTTGGAGATCGTAACTACGCATGAGCGTAGGTGATATGTAATGGTTTTAGCTATATGAACCAATTTTTTAAGCTGTTGAGCAAAGGAGATACGAGGGAAGGTAGATTTGAGGATTAGACTACAAGATGTGGAGCCTGGTGCAATCTAGTTCGCCTCACGTAGATCTTACCCAGTTTTGTGGAGAATTGTAAGTGCTTAGCGCCAGGAATGCAGAACTGCCATAATAAAAGAACCAAGAGACAAATCTTTGTGGGCATAGCCCAGGAGGGGTTGAACCATGGTAATACGCGTTTAGTATGTTGAATGTATGCATGTCTCTTCTTTCTTTCAGCAATTATGGGTTAATCTTGATGAATGAGTTAATGCATTGTTATGAATCTGGTTATACTTTACTTAAATTACGCTATGGGATATACATATGCAACTCCAAGGAATAAGTAGTTTACCTTACAGCTCATGGTATCTGGCGTTAATCAAGAAACCCATGTCCCCTACTCTGTCCTAGGCTATGAACACCTG
This sequence comes from Picea engelmannii, assembly GCA_009831015.1. Lineage (NCBI taxonomy): Eukaryota > Viridiplantae > Streptophyta > Pinopsida > Pinales > Pinaceae > Picea > Picea engelmannii. Next base: position 119,195 of record ML787182.1, read on the forward strand.
AGTCTTACAAACACCCATTTAAAGTTATCTCGGGTGAGACTGCGCAATGCCTTCTGGGTGTTGTGTTTCCTTCTGGTTTACCAGGAGGGCCGATAGTTTTAGAAGCTTTGTTGGAACCCCAAATGACATGAACCCTGGGTCAATGATTCATATAACCCGAGAAGGCAATTGATAACCAACACCATGTTAGGGTTAGAGTTTTTGTAAGAGATTGTAACGGCTAATAATCTTGTAAATTAGTATAAATAAGGACCTAGGAGGTCTAGGCCGAGGTTTTTTTGTTGTTGTTGAATAACAGTTCTAATCATGTGATTCGATGATTGTAGTTGAGATACTATTGTAAAATATATTGAGTTGTAGAATAGCCAAGTAGGCCATATTTTGAGGGTTAGATCACAGGTTGAGGATCCTGATGTGATCTAGTCCACCTCATAGAGGTTGTTGAACCTTTTTCATGATTGTATGATCGGAGATGTAGTGTGCACAACACCATATTTTTGTAGAAATCCAAATTAAAGAACATAGAAGCCAGATATTTGTCGGCGTAGCCTAGGAGGGGGTGAACCACGGGAAAACCTATGTTATGTGTGTTGTTTATTGCATATTTACCTTCTGTCAGTGATTAGTTCATAAATGAATGAATGAATGAATGGTTAAAATGAATCTGTTGGAATGCTTGCATGGCTTAAAAGATGAATGAATCTTAAGAATAAAAGAAGAAATAATCAGATAAGGCCTGAAGAAGATCAAGTAAATCCTAGATCCCCAGTCCTTCCTAGACTGCAAGAACTTGAGCTTTGCAATCACCCATAGAACTATCTAGGGTGAGGTTGTGCAGTGCACTCTGTGTACTGTGTTTCCTTCTGGTTTACCAAGAGGGTCGACAGTCTTAGAGGGTTTTGTTGGAAACCTATTCAGATATGAACCTGGTTCATCCCAAGAAGTATATAGAAATATTAATAACCAACACCCACCATTCTACATATCTCACAATATACTCCTATTGGTTCTAAGGGGTTCGGGGATCCTGTAGTCAAATATTCTCCAAAATTTGGACACTCGTTCTTATAATGACCTTTTGTTCTGCATGGTGTACACCATACTTCTTCACGCTTTTCCTTTCCTTTATCACGTTCCAATAGTTGAATGGTCAATGTTGTTAACTGCGACTAGACCTTATCCATCCCTGCACCATTATCTCCTATAGGGGATGCTTCCAACCTCATAGAAATATCTACGGATTTTGACTACGACGTAATCTTTTGTGTGTCAAATGGTAGCATATATGCAGAAAATGTCCTGCAATGAACTACTCCCTATGTTTATCATATGGAATCAGGAAATCCAACCGGTCCTTTAAGATCTTGAATCTCTGATCAAAATCCCATACTGATTCATTTGAAAACTACTTGATCCCTTTCATCTCTGTAACACATCGTGACTCATACTTTAACTTCTGTAACTCTTTTAATAAGGCTTTCCTGATGTTTGTTAATGATTTGGTTTGTCTCGTAGGTACCATGAACTGATACTTCATATACCATAGTAATGTGCATTCTCTGAACATTGTTTCCAACTACGCAATCTTTGCATCATCATATTGGTCATTCTTCACTGCCCATATCGCTTCACAAACAAACAAATGTTGTTTTGAATCCTCTGTCCCCGATCCATGGAAGACATGCATTCTCAAAGTGTAGTCTAACCCTACCATTATGTTCTATGTGGTATTTGTCCCTGTTGATGCTAACTGATTTTGACTTGGAGTACTACATCCACTACTCTGACTACCTTTACTTCTATCCTTAATTCCCTCACTAACTATAATTGACAAAGATTTAGACCTTACCTCATTTCTTGGAGATGCACACAAGGTCATAGGTTTGATGCGGAGTCTGGCCTGACTGAGATCTAACAGATCTTCTTCTATGAAATATCCATGATCTCACTGATCAAGATATTCGCTATTGTTCTAATGCTCTGGCGTGCAGATCTGATACACTGGGGGTTTCTGGATGCGTTTTAGTCGTGTGTTTGAGAAATTCTTCGGTTATTGCGGTTGCATGTTGGTTATTGCGGTTGCATGTTGGTTATTACATGTGCATGTTACATATTTAAGGTTTAACAATCATATAAATATGCATGCAAGAGTATAGAATGTCAACTGCTCAATATCTTGAATAATACGGTTCAAGCATGGAAATACAATAGCCTACTGGAAATATAGAATCTAGACGTTAGTCAGATCTCCTGGATCTATACTGGAATACAATCAAATAACAAAAAATACCCATGATCGTAAGAGGATAGAAGATCTGATGCATGCACGGATAGATCGGAAAAAATGGGCATGCCCAGAGAAATACGCTAACTGCTAGCAGCTGGAAAACTCAACTTGAAGAACCCACCATCAGAATGTGCTCAAAACTGCTTCAATAGATGTGCCCTGGTCTCTATACTGGAATGGGTGTCTGTCGGAACTCGGGTCAGACCTCTACAGCACTGGATCTGGAACCCTGGGGGGTTTGCGCTCCTCCTGGGACACGGAATGCACCCCAAAAGATTCCACCGTCAAAATTTGCTGCTATATGGCTCAAAACAATCCTCTCATCAAATGATGAAATGGGTTAGAAGGGTTTATCCTGATCTTCTCTGGAACACCTGCATGCAATGCCAAATGTTTGTCCGGGGTAACTGTTCCCTGAATGGTTGGATGGATCGATCTGCAAGATTCCACCGTCAGAATCTGATGGTAGATGGCTCAATGGAAGTGCCCTGGCTGGATCTCTATTGGGTCATAACGAATCTGCAATCGGGACACAGGTCTATTGCAGATCTCCAAATCCTCAAAATAGCTTGCGCCCTCCTTGGTTGAGCTGCGCCCTCCACAAAGAATACTCCTGAAATGAATGGTGAAATACCTGGATGGTATCTCCAATGGGCTAGGGTGTGTCTCTCAACATCGAAACGGATCAATGGTGTTGGTTTCCTCCAGAAATCCACAAAATAGTAAGGTCGGCTCTCCTCCTCCTCTCGGAACTCTCAACATCAAATCATAACAATGCATAATGAGGAATTATGTCATATTCCTCCCTTTATATCTTTCTCAATCTAATTCTTCATTGACCTCACTTAACCTAGGTGCCTTTCCTCCTAAAGTGATTTATTCATCAATTAAGTCCCCCCCTTAACACCTTTTCATTCTAATTCTTCGTTGACTTAGGCTTAAGTGACTTTTCCTAAGTATTTTGGCTTAATTCATTGTTTAGCCATTAATTCCTCCTTATTTCTCCATATTGTTCCCTGTTTGTGCCTGACTATAGTCTACGGGAACATATAGACTACTAAGTCACTCCCTGCTGGCCTACTCCTGGGGACGGGACATCACAGTCCTCCCTTCTCGAGATTGTTTGTCCTCCACTGGAAGACCCCTCCATCTAACCAGGCACTCTCTGATGATCCTGCTCCTCAATCTGTGCTCTCTCTGCTCTAGTACCTCCTTTGGCACTAGTTCCAACTGACCCTCCTCATCCAAGGGTGGAAACTCCTGTGAAATGCTAACCTGTTGTCCCACCACCTTTTTAAGGCAAGAGACGTGAAAGACGTTATGAATCTTGCTACCTTCTGGTAGCTCTAGCTCATATGCCACCTTGCCTATCCTCCCTATGACTCTGTACGACCCATAGAACTTTGGCTTCAGTTTCTTTGCTCCACTCCTCTTCAAGGAAGATTGTCGGTAGGGCTGTAATCGCAGGAAAACCAAATCTCCTACCTCAAAACTGCGCTCAACTCTGTGTCAATCTACATATATCTTCTGTTGATTCTGAGCTGACTGCAAGTTCTCCTTTGCTGATCACAGGATCCTTTGACTCTCCTCCACCCAATCCTTGGCCCCCTGGACCCTGTTGTTCCCAAACACAGTATCTATAAAGGAGGGTGCATCGTATCCATACAATGCCCTGAATGGTGACATCCTGATAGACATATGGTAAGTTTTGTTGTAGTAGTACTCACCCATATGTAACCATCTCACCTAAGTGCGTTGTTGTCCCTCCACATAGTTCCTTAGATACCCTTACACCCATTTTTTGACGATCTTTGTCTGCCCATCTGTCTGTGGGTGGTATTTGGTACTCGTGGCTAGATCTGTGCCTGTCAATTTGAAAATCTCCTGCCAAAATGCGCTAATGAAGCGCCCATCCCTATCACTGACTATCTGCCTAGGTAACCTATGCAACTGGAATACCTCCCTAGAGAACAACTCTGCTACTTGTATGGCCTTGTATTCTGTGGGTATGGTGAAGAAATGTGTGAACTTGGTCAGTCTTTCGACCACTACAAATATACAGTCCCTTCCCTGCACTCTAGGGAGGCCTGTAATGAAATCCATGGAAATGCGCTCCCATTTCTGCTCTGGAATGGGTAGAGGTTGTAGTATCCCTGCGGGATGTGTCTGCTCGGACTTGTTCTGCTGACAAGTCGTGCACTCTCGTATGTGTTTTAGCACGTCATCCTTGAGACCCTTGTTATCACTGAAATTTCGTCTGCACATGGCAACAAGAACTCCACATCATCTTCACATAGCGACAAGAACTCTACATCATCAAAACAGCAATGAAGTCATTCATGGAACTAGTCACAGCATTCCAGAAGGGTCAAATACTATACAAAAATTGAAAGACACTTCACATCATAAGGTGCGCGCGTATGCGCGGGATAATAACGTGTTGTGCGCGCTTTAAGCGCACGATGCGCGACTGTCCATATGAAAAGTTGCACATCTGCTAATACGGCACATTAAATGCTTAAGTCGGCTTCCCGACCGCCAATATACCTTCGCCCGAGATGATTTGACATCCAGATCAGGGTCGGTCCTGCAGAAACGGTGAATTTATGGCTTAAGCAAACCCTAAGCTAGCCTGTGTCTACACCGGGAACTAGTTACGTGACCGCCTGGAAATGGCTATAAAAAGCAGTGAAGGCTCATTTTTTCAGCAGGGAATTCAGAGTAGAGTTACGCTGCACAGATGCTTCTAAGCCTAGTCTTGGATCACCAGTTCATCAGCTGTGTAATACCGAGTTCTCTCACCATCCATTTCTGCCCTGTTCATTGTGTAAGGAAAGCATTCAGT
>ML787182.1:124426-143775 GCA_009831015.1 Picea engelmannii
TTCAGCAGGGAATTCAGAGTAGAGTTACGCTGCACAGATGCTTCTAAGCCTAGTCTTGGATCACCAGTTCATCAGCTGTGTAATACCGAGTTCTCTCACCATCCATTTCTGCCCTGTTCATTGTGTAAGGAAAGCATTCAGTTAAGGATTCCTGAAGGACCTTTCGCTGGAGGGAAGAGGAACCATTATCCCTTTCTACAGCGTGTGCTTTGATTTTTGTTAATAGATCAAGCCTTGAAACCACTGGGAACTCCCTTGTCTCATGTTTGAAGTTTGGTTCATAGTTGTATTGTTATTTGCTTTTCAGCTCTTAGTTAGATTTTATTTCGTTTGGTTTTCTATTCTCTATTAACCCATTTTGATTCACAGCAAACCTGTTCTGCCCTGCTGAGCCCAACAGGGCATGCTAGTGCTCCCATTCTTGCTCACCCGGCGACGATTCGAGCACGAACAACCCTTCCATGAGAATCTCTCCCTGATCTACCTATAAATTTTGAAGTATCCTTGATGCCCTGTTGTTGGTGAATCATGACACACCTTCAGAACCTTCCCTTTTGGGGTGGATTCTAGAACCAAGTAGATCCGGTTCTTGTAGAAAATGACGTCATCAAGAACCCGGTATCTATCATCAATCACTTGCCCATCTATCACCTCACAAGCAAATTTGTTTTTGGAGTATTCCACCAACAAATGAGCTTTCCAATCTGTACAAATATCCATCATCGAACATCCTGTTGGTCTCCTGGACAACGCATCTTCCACAACATTCCTTTTTCCCTTAACATACTCAATATCAAAGTCGAATGCTTGGATATTTGAGACCCACTTCTGCTGCCTCTCGCTAAGGTCTTTCTGGTCAAGGAAATACTTGAGACTGTTATGATCAGTCTTCACTACAAACCTGCTGCCAACCAGATACTGCCTAAATTTGGTTAAAGCATGCATGATCACTAGCATCTCCTTGTCTTAAATAGGATAGAGTCTCTCTGACTCATCGAGCTTCCTACTCTCAAACACAATGGGGTGGCCCCCCTGCATCAATACTGCTCCAATCCCCACCCCTGATGCATCGCACTCTAAGACGAATGGCTGAGAAAAGTCTGGAAGGGCTAGAACAAGGCATGTGCTTATATCCTCCTTCATTTTGTTGAATGTCTGTTGTGAATCCTCTGTCCAATGAAAAGCACCCTTCTTTGTCAAGTCTGTGAGTGGTGCTCCCAACTATGAAAAATCCTTGACAAACCGCCTGTAGTAACTACATAACCCAAAGAATCCTCTCAGCTCCGTGAGATTCTTGGGCGTTGGCCAATTCACAATGGCTCTGATATTTTCCTGGTAAACCTGTACTCTCTGCCCACTGATGATATGCCCTAAGTACAGTAGTTCCCTCATGCCAAATTCACATTTGGATTCCTTGGCATATAAAGACTGGGTCTTCATAATATCTAAGACCTTCCCAAATGTGCCAAATGCTCATCCCATGTCTTGTTGTAGATCAATATATCGTCGAAGAATACCAGAAGGTACTTCCTCAACTGTCCTCTAAAGATATAGTTCATGCAAGACTAGAAAGTGGCTGGTGTGTTGGTCAGTCCAAATGGCATGACCAAGAACTCAAAATGTCCGAAATGGAATCGGAATGTTGTCTTCTCAATATCTTGCTCCCTGATGTTGATCTGATGGTATTCTGAACGTAGATCAATCTTACTAAAGAATACTACCCCATGTAACTCATCCATCAACTCATCTATGCATGGAATGGGGTAACGATTCTTGATCATTTTCTTGTTGAGCGCTCTGTAATCAATGCACATTTGTAATGTGCCATCCTTTTTCAGTACTAATACTACTGAAGATGCAAAAGGACTCCTGTTGGGCTTGATATGCCCCATAGTGAGAAATTCTTTGATTTCTTTCTCAATTTCATCCTTAAATTTCTTGGGGTGTCTATAGGGTGTTGTGATCACCGGTGTGGCCCCTGCCTCTAACTCAATCATGTGCTCAAAACCTCTGTCTGGTGGTCTCCCTGGTGGTATCGGCCCAAATACTGGCTCATAACGTCCCAGAAGCTCTCTGATCTGTGGATGGTACTGCTCCCTACCCTCTAACTCTTTTCACGTGGTGATCCAACACTCTACTGCGTAAGCCACATCACCATGACAAAAAATCTGCTCCATCCTCTTTGTCGATACTGCCCGAGGCACCCCTGTAGACATGCCTCTCAGCACAACTCTCGATCCACTGGCATCTTTGAAGCTCATGGTCAACATCTGATAGTTGAACCCAATCTCCCCTAATGAATATAACCACTGTACCCCCAATACGGCATCCATATCTGATAGGTCAACTACATAAAACGTGTCAGTCAGGGTGTAGTTGCCAAGTTTGACCTCTAAGTCAAGGATCATGTCCAAGCATGGCATCGTGTATCCATCAGCCACTACCACATGGAATCCCTCAAACTCCTCTGTGCGTAACCCCCTCCTGGCTACCAAGGATGCATCTATGAAGTTGTGGGTGGCCCCACCATCAACTAAAGCTATCATGCATTGCCCTTGTACAAGGCCCTTGAGTCTGAGAGTGTTGTACCTGGGTATTCCTGAAAGGGTGGCTATGGTTCCCCCTTTCACCTCTCTACGAGGTTTGGCCTCCTCCTAGGACTTGGCCCTGGCCGGTATCTGAGGTTTCTTCGGCTGCTGCTCTGGCTCATGTGTGGTCTCAATATTTGAATCAGTGTCTGTCGGTGCCTGAATATCCTCATCCTCCTCCTCACTTTCTGATTCCACTTCAATATAGTGGATCTGTCCCTTCCCCATGCATATATGTCTGGGGACCCAAGGATCTCTGCAAGAGAAGCAAAGCTTCTTCCTCATCAACTCCCGTCATGTATCATCATCCAACTTGGGCTTGCCCTTCCATTCCCTTGGAAGATTCTTCGGATCCTTGTCTCTCTGTGGTACAAAGGCTTTAGTGAAAGGTTTAGTTTTTGGCATAAAATCCACCAAATATCTAGTCTGTTGTACGGCATCCTGCAAGGAATGAGGTCAGTATGCCTTCACCCAACCTCTCAAGGGTTCTGTGAGCCCTTATGTGAATAGCATGACCAAACGCGGCTCAGATATGTCTGTCACTGCCACTACTACTCTCTGAAACTCTGAGATGAATGCCTCTGCTATGCCAGCTTATCTCAACTGGGCTAAATCTCTGAAGTGGATCTTTGGATCCCTCCTATAAAATCTATCCATGAGTCTCTATGTGAACTCTCTGTACGAGGTGATTTGATTGTGACCCAATGTCACCAATCCATGATACCACCACTCGTGTGTCTCACCCTCCAAGTGTAGGGTGGTGAACCTGATGGCCTCTGCCTCGGTCATCTGGTTCATCTTGTAGTAGGTATCTAGTTTCTGTACCCAAGCTCTGGCAGTGCATCTGGATGATCCGTCAAAAGAAGGTATGATGAGTTTACAAACTTTTCATATGAAGTCAATGTTATGCCCCTGTTGCTACCCTCCCCTCTGTGGCTCTCTAGGACAGTTCCTGAGTCTGAGTCCACAATACTCGACTAAGGTCATGTCCTGATGAAAGTCATGGCCCAAGGCCGCATACTCTCTCTGATACTCTGCAATGTCCTCTGCATGTGTGGGCGGTCTCTGTGCTATCGGTATCTGAGCTGCTACCAGGGTTGCCCTCTGGAAACTGGGAAACAATGGACGTGGAATCCTAATCGCAGAGGTGTACGTGCGAGTGGGTGACTGGGGTCTACTGCCTGCCCCTGAGTTCCCATGTGTTGCATGTGGGCCTTGTGTGCCCGGAATGTTTACCATAGCTAGTCTATCCACTACCTGAGCCAAAGACTGAGACATGGTCCGTTGGCTAGCTAGCATGTCACTGATAATCTGCATGAAGGCTACGTCTAGATCCACGGGGGCCTTACCACTGCCCTCTGGTCGTTCATACCTGTCACCAAGCCTCTTCTCTACTTCGCGCTCAGCCTCGTGCTCTGCTCGTCACTCTACTTCTCTAAGTGCCTCTTCCTCTTCCTCTGAACTAGGGGGGAAGGGAGGAAAGTTAGGCATGTCCCTTCTTCCCCTATGCCTATTATACGTGACATATTCATCACCTTCGTGCTCACAGCCATCTGGTTCTTCTATTGGATTCATGATCTTTAGTCATAGGCTAGCAGGACTAAAGCTCTAATACCACTAAAATATCCCTGATCCAGCTGATCAAGATATTCTCTAGTGTTCTAATGCTCTGGCGTGTAGATCTGATACACTGGGGGTTTTTGGATGCGTTTTATCCATGTGTTTAAGAAATTCTTCGGCTATTTTGGTTGCATGTTGGTTATTGTGGTTTCGTGTTGGTTATTACATGTGCATGTTGCATATTTAAGTTTTAACAGTCATATAAAGATGCATGCAAGAGTATAGAATGTCAACTGCTCAATATCTTGAATAATACGGTTCAAGCATGGAAATACAATAGCCTACTGGAAATATAGAATCTAGACGTCAGTCAGATCTCCTGGATCTTTACTGGAATACAATCGAATAACAAAAAATACTCGTGATCGTAAGAGGATAGAAGATATGATGCATGCACAGATAGATCAGCAAAAATGGGTGTGCCCGGAGAAATACGGTAACCGCTACCAGCTGGAAAACTTGACCTGAAGAACCCACCATCAGAATGCACTCGAAACTACTCCAATAGATGCGCCCTGGTCTCTATATTGGAATGGGTGTCTGTCGGAACTCGGGTCGAACCTCTACAGCACTGGATCTGGACCCCTGGGGGGTTTTCGCTCCTCCTGGGACACGGAATGCGCCCCAAAAGATTCCACCGTCAAATTTTGCTTCTATATGGCTTGAAACGATCGTCTCATCAAATGATGAAATGGGTCGGAAGGGTTTGTCCTGATCTACTCTGGAACACCTGCATGCAATGCCAAATGTCTGTGCAGGGTAACTGCGCCCTAAATGGATGGATGGATCGATCTGCAAGATTCCACCGTCGGAATCTGATGGTAGATGGCTCAATGGAAGCACCCTGGCTGGATCTCTATTGGGTCGGAACGAATCTGCAATTGGGACACAGGTCTATTGCATATCTCTGAATCCTCAAAATATCTTGTGCCCTCCTTGGCTTAGCTGCGACTAGACATTCTTCACTGCCCATATCGCTTCACAAACAAAAAAAAATTGTTTTGAATCCTTTGTCCCCGCTCCATGGAAGACAAGCATTCTCAAAGTGTAGTCTAACCCTACCGTTATGTTCTATGTGGTATTTGTCCTTGGTGATGCTAACTGATTTTGACTTGGAGTACTACATCCACTACTCTGACTACCTTTACTTCTATCCTTAATTCCCTCACTAACTATAATTGACAAAGATTTAGACCTTACCTCATTTCTTGGAGATCCACACAAGGTCATGGGTTCGATGCAGAGTCTGGCCTGACTGAGATCTAACAGATCTTCTTCTATTGGACTGATTTGATATTATTTCCCTTATATGCAAAAAATCCCTTCAATATAGAGTATTGCACTAGTGTCTCTTTCCTCAATCTCACAATGCTTCCCTTCTCTCTCAGCAAGAGTCCTCTTCCTACTATGCCTAAATATCTTACCACTATGAAATACTCATATCTCTTCTTTCGTCATACATTTCTCTTCTCTCGACATCCTTGACCCATATATTCCTTGTTCCAACTTCTTCGAACAGTTCAGAGGAATTTCTTCCAATTTATTCGAACAATTTGGAGGAGTTAATTTATTTTTACCCTATATGCAAGGTTATCACAAAAATTAGAGGGAAATCCTCTGATGTGTTCAGAGGATTTAACTCTAACTCCTTTGAACACATCAAAGGAGTTCCTATGATATCTTCTAATATGATAGGATAACTTTGTCTCCAACCCTCCATCCCCACCTATCACATTTAATGCCAAAACAACCTTTTTGGCTATATAAATGGAATGGGGTTGAGTCTTTGTCACCTGATCTCGAGTTGAGTAAGATAGAGCCACAAGGATCAACACGTCGAGCTAACCCTATTCAATCTTACCACCTATCCCTACTCAACACGTGGCATAAGGTACCAGGTAAGGGCATCCTATCTTCTTTGTTTAAAGGTTAGGGTTATGTCTCATTTCCATTTCTTTTGCTTTAGCTTTGGTTCTTTACCCTAGCTAGATGATTTTCTTTCCCCCTTGCCACCTCACCTTCCGCTAATCCCTTAACAAGTTTACATTCATCCCTATATTTTACTGTCGACCCTAATCCCTTAACAATTCTAGAATATTTTTAAAAAAGACTGAAATATTTTTAAAAAATCCTCCAAACACATCTAAGAATTTATTACTAACTCCTCCAATGTGTTCAAGAGAGTTAGAGTCTTTCCCTTTGATCAACTCAGATTACTTAAAAATAAATCCTCCGACCATATTAGAGGAGTTACTTTCAACTATTCGATATGATCGGAGAAGTTTCTTTCAAGTGCTTTGATACTTTCTACAAAACGTATGGTGAATCCCTTCAATGACCAATCGAAAGAGTTGGAATTAACTCCTCCAACCTCATCGTAGGAGTTCATACTAACTCCTCCAATATGATTGGAGGAGTTGTCCTTAACTCTTCTGATCGCCACTCTTTCAACCTTTTTCCATTGTATCGAATTAGTTAATAATAACTTCTTTGATCGATATTGGAGAAGTTAGTTCCTAGGCCTCCAATTTCGATTTTCAAAGTCTAATCTCTATCCTTCGCCTCTAAATTTTTACTAAGGTGTTTAAGAATTTTCTTCTTTCAATATTTTTTTGTTGCACTTAAACGGGTACACCACATATTGTTATTATGTTCTAAACTTATATTTTTGGAAGGTACAAACATGTCACCAAGGAAGAAGACGACAGGAAAATCATCCGACGTTGAAGGCTCTAGCAGCTCCTAGCAAACAAAAGAGGTAGAGATTGTTGGGGATACATCCGGACTTCTAAAAAATGATGGAGACACTCTAAAATGGGAAGAAGTGTACTACATGTTTAAGAAGTTAAATTTCTCTACATAAGCGAAAGAGCCAGATGAACTACAGGTGTTCAGGAATATATGAATAGCAGGTATTTTCAGGGTGGAAGAACATCCAATAGTCTTCCCATGCGCAGACACCATTTCATGGATTTCGAAGAACATCAACATAAATAGTCGATATGTCTTCAATGCATGAAATTAACATGTTACTTCATTTCAACCAGAATTTCTAGCTAAATGTTACACATTGAAGAAGGAAATAAAAAACTAGATAGAAAGCTTCTCAGTGAATTTGAACATACGTCGAAAGACTTTTTTCCAAAATGGTATAAGGTGGACAAGCAATTCAAAAACAAGACAAAGAGTTGGTACCCCACAATTAACTTAATAATTCGCTATTAGTATTTGGTGGCCATGTTATGCAGGCTATACGAGGAGCCATATGCAACTCATTTCTCCTTATCATACCTTTCATTAATTTATTTATGCATAGATGTAGGTGTTTCATTCAATTAGGTAGATATATTGTTTGAAAATCTTACTTCTACCATCTCTACAGTAACGCAAGAACAACTAAGAACATTTCCCATATTTCATATGTCCTCGTATCTCCTGGACATAATGTGTATAGCCTACAAGTATCCAAACATGGGGTGAAGTTGGTTTCCAACCAACACTTCAATCCACATCTATTTCAAAGTGCTTTGGGAGCACAAATACCATATAGAATATCAAAGAATTTTCGAGCACTTCCTTGCTCCTTTATATGAATTCATATTTTGCACCACTCTCCCTTGCATGTTAGACAAAGCCATATCAGTCATAAGAAGGATCAAATATTGGTATCTAATGGAGCATGGCACCTATATAAGGATATATGGTGTGATGAAGCCTCCTCACCTACTTCCATTATTTGTACCTGACAAGCTAGTCCTTCAATAAGTAGTATATCATACAATTATACATGGGGTTGGAGGAATGTTCTACAGGTTTAAGAAAGCAATATGGCCCCCACTACCTTTAACTGTCGGTAATTATTTCTTCAAGAATACTAAACAATCCCAGGAAGAGGTAGACACCTTAATTTCCTATCACTTTGGAGAGGAGAGATTTAGAAGACGTGATCCTAGAAATATTGTAAGGGAACACTTCAATAGTGCCAGGCTCCTTTATGAATATACTATTGAAATCTGGGAAGAAGAGGAAATGCATCAAAATGCCAGAACATGCGACAAGGTCATTTCCAACGGGTGTGGCCAACCAAAGGGAAGGATTGGTGATGAATAAGTATGAAGAGAGGCAGCCAGAAAACAAGTAGAATAAGACGAAGCTGGGAGATATCATCCCATCTCTATCTTGACTCATTCATGGTCTGTAGAGGAAGAAGAAGCGACAATGGATAAAATGAGGAGAGATAAAGAAAAGGTGTTAAAAAGGAAGAATGACACAAAGAAGAAACAAAAGGTTGAGGTTGATATAGTAAAATCCAAAGCTGAAGTTCAAGTGAAAGCTACCGCAGAAAGATAAAAGGAGCTAGCAGAAGTAGCAAGAGTAGCAACAGAATTAGTAGAGCACGAAGCGAAGGAAGCAACCGATAAAGTTGTTGAGGAAGAAAGGAAATACGAAAATGTAGAAAGCATAGAGGATGGAACACACCCCATGGACGTAGATATATCAAGAACATATACTGTAGGAACAAAGGTAGATACAATAGATAGTGGTTTGGGCCTTGGACTTTGGGAGCCATTCCAACTAGCTGAAGTGATAGATCTCAAAAGATTCACATATGAAAGTAAAACTGGTAGGATTGTGCGAGAACGAGTTAAGGATATGTTGATGATGGAAGGGAATCCTATATTAGTTGTCACTCAGGTACCAGTCACGGGAGATGTTAGAAATGATTATGTAGTGACAGCTAGAGATGGTTCAACATTCATGGATGCAAATGTAGATAAAATACAGAGATTATGCAAACAAAATGAATAGAAGGAGTTAAGGATCGGGGAACTCGAGGAGAAGCTTCAACATATAAAGGTTGATGAAAGAATCCTCCAAATATTCAAATTCAACGTCGAGAAGGTTAGAAATTGCTTAGAAGGTACCATTATTGACATGTATTCTCATCTACACTTTTTTCAAGATGCGACTGCAGTAGTCATCGACCAAAAAAACCATATATAAATGAAGTTGACACATTACAACACTATTTGCGAAGGTATATCCGACATAGATAAATGGATAGAAGATAATCCGGTGCACCTCCTGAGTTATATAGGCCATAAAAATATAGGAGGAAGATCGATTTGTATGCATTATATCACAGCCAATAGATAGGATAGATAATTGATCAAGAAGTAACCAAATCTATGGCAGTGTGTTCAAGGATCCACAAAGCTTCTCAGGAGTTGATCAGAAATGGTCACCTCCCAAGGTTAGATGAGCTTGGAAAGAACCTATTAGCATAATAAATGGTAAATGTAGTTCAGGATAGTAAAAATTGAAGGAAACAAATAGCTGAAGCAACTACCTTTGTCTCCACCGAACATATTGGTCAACATCTGCTACAACCAGTTAAGGTTTATACAATGGTGCAAGATTTCATGAAAACGTTAGAGAAGGATATGAGAACCCTCGATGATAGTATTGCTTTGAACAATGCAACATTAGAGCAGTTGACATACAAGAGAATCAAATCACTATATAACCAGTTGGAAGTTCTGACGGCCTACCTCAGAAGTAAAAGTTCATAGGAAAAAGGACATAATACCTACTATTTATTTCTTCCTTTTCCTAACTACTCTAAATTTTGTCCCTTGTTGCAAACTTGTCATTAGAGAAGACAAGTTGAACCATTTTGTAACTGCCTCTTCAAGAGAAGGTGAAGGGACACATGGGAGTTACTATTTTTTTTATATAAAATAGGATAAAATCACATTTGAAAAGGACTTTGTCTTTTCAAGCATTGTATAGACCCAAAAAAAAACTCGAGAACAAATACTTTGTTAATTAATACTGAGAAGCCCTCAAGGAAAGAATATTATAGAAGAAATTTTGTGTAGAAACAAATTGGAGCTTTGAACTACTTCAAGTGAAGATAATTGTCGTTTCTATGCACTGTAAGAATGTTTGTTTGTTGTAGACTGATTTTTATACAATCTTTGTCATTTTGCAGTTATTGATGTTTCTTTGAATATTTCAATGCCTTGATATTTGTGGGTTATTATAGTATATGTTTTTGTGATCTAGAATAATCTAATTATATACATATGTATGCACTTGTCTCCAATCTTCCCCTTTTGTTGCAGCTAATTGTATAAAAGTTGTGTAATATTTTGGTTGCATTAAAACTCACCGATTACTCTAGTGTGCTCCTAGCTAGGATCGGTTAGCATAGATTAATAATATATTAGTTTTCTTTACATACATGGACTTCATCTACATATTTTCATTGCATTCTCACCATCCATCCACCCCCACCGGTACATCAGACAATAGCTGGTAAGAAAAAACAAAAAGACATAAACAATGGAATCTGGGCCAAATTTCGGATGGGACTCCTAATTCAAACGATGTATAGTCTAGTTGGGACTATATACCGGGGAGTACCCCTTGTTTTTGTCAAGAGAATTAATACCCATCAAAACGTTCTTTTAATCTAATCTTTGTAACCACTGAGTCAAAACATATGGGAAATCAATAAAGAAAATCTCGAGTAAATCTATGAATACATACCTTTGCAAACATTGTTCTGAACTAATCTGTGGGTTCTTATTATTATTTCTAGCAAACTCGTGCTCTTTTTCCTCTAGCCACAATCCTATCTCTTTCTTAGTCATTCTCCACATTCCCCTCAGTCGCAGATCCTAGTCCCGAAAACATAACCATTTTTTGGCATGCAGTGAGCATACCCAGGGTTCAACATGTATTCACCAACAAAACCCTTAAGACACCGTCTCATTTGGCATCACTCGCAATCAAGTGAAGTCTCACCCGAGGTATCTATGGGGACTGCAAGAACCAGATTTCTGCAGTCATGGAGGAATGTGAGTTATTCATTCTAACCATTTGACTTAATATTCATTCATTAGATCATTCATTATGTGCGCACAACCATAACAACATATAATCAATTCATATTACCCAACATATATTAAGTGTGCACAATAAATAAAACAATAAACAAACACATCAAATCATAACACAAAGACACCATATTTTAACATGGTTCACCAAATATGAGCTACATCCACATTGGCAGGATTCTTATATAATTATCATTCATCATCATCTCTTACAAAAGGTGTGCACTGTGCTCATACATGATATCCTAGTTATGCCCAAAATTCCCTTGTCGTTCACACATACATTGCACACTTAGCTCATTCTCTCATATCCAACTAAGCTCACTTTCTCAACATGACTCATCTCATACTTATCATCACCTCCTTTCTACCCAAAAACCCTTACATATTTATACTTTTACATTAGGTCTTAGCATGTTACAAGATGGACCAAAAGGCCTAACTAAATTCTTTGTTTCACGTGCACTCGTCCTAAAAATGCCCTAATTGATTTCCTTCTTTTGTGCACGCTCCTGCACAGTTCCCAAAATGCGTAAAGTGGTGAATGAACACTAGCCAAGTTAAAAAAAAGTTTGTCCAGGTAAGTGCACCAGCAAATGAATATCATCTTAGTCAAATGGCACATTCATTTATGAGAAAATTTATCTTCAACTCATTTTAAGAACTCGGTCACCTTGGTTCTCATATGTTTACAAACTGAAAAGCGATGACAGCTGCATTGGAGATTCAAGCTTCACTTTTGAAGTTGCAATTCGCTGATCTGATATATTATTATGATCTTTCTCTTTATCGCATAGTTTTTATGGATATATGATTCATTTTCTGGATTCTTTCGATGGAAAAGAAAAAAACATTTATTCCTCGCAGCTTGCCACGCACCTTCTTCTCATTTCAAATCGACTAAATAAAATCACGTCCAACAATATAACTGGCGGCCATGCAAGGAACATGTTTGGGATCACCGATGAACATGATGGAAACGCTATCAGTACTACTCACAGAAGCTATGAGGAACATCTTTGATAAAAGGAATGTTGACTCTGAGACCAGAGTAGTTGGAAGAAAGTACTCCGAACACACCAGCGACCATGAAAGGAAGTCCTTTGATCACTTACCCAGAGACCAGCTAATAGAGGAAGCTCTAATGCACTTGGTCGATGATCAAGGTGAATGTAAATTACAGTACAATGGAATGTTATCCCTGGTTTTGAAACGTACAGAAAAAATGATCAAAATCCTCAATGTGGTTATAAAGAAGATCATGGAAAACAACAAGGGTATAAGAAATATGCCTATAATTCTTTAGGTGATAAAATCAAATGCTCCACAACTATCAATGGCAGACTTACTAGCGATAATGAAGGTTCATGTGCATGGGCAGTCAAGGAATATCTATAAGAAGATAACAAATTTGATCAATGAAAATATATTTGGTTCATCCAAAAGAAAACATCATTCTAAATTTATCACCTAAGTGTTTTCTTCTAGTCCATTCCATCAATTATCATACCTAAATATTTGTTTGGAGCATCATAAAACTTCTTTCGATGTTTGTACAACTTTTTACTTTCACTTGATTGTTGATTCTGATGTTTTTGAAGTGCTTTGACTATGGAATCTGCACATGACATAAAATGAAAATATTGATCATATGTTTTCACAGTTGATAACTATCCAATTTAAAAAATAAAAAAAAAATAGTTTATATCTTCTTGATTTAAGAATAACACATGCATTGCAAATCCCCATCCTTGACTTCTTAGGAATATGGACATTGTTGAATTATTTCTTCCATATTCTTGTAAAATATTTATATGTAACAAAAATACCATTTCCTTCAACACCTTCACCATATCCTTTGTACAAGTTGTAGATTTCCCTCCTTGAGAAATTATCTAGAATAGGTATTGTGTCTCGATCTGGCATACACTCTCCATGTTTGGAAAAGAAATCATGCGTCCATAACAATGTAGTGTTTTTCAATGACCCACTCTCTCAGCCATGATGTACCTTTGAATAAAATGAAGGATATTTTTCAAACCTTGTCTGGATTCTTGATAAACGAAGATTACCAATAGAGTGAATTTTTTTCAAAGCTTTTTTTCAAAGTAAAATATTCTCAATGCGATAATAATATCCTTCCTTGGTGGATATCATGCACCCCATCAAATATGAATTTTTCATTCTCTTATTCATTGACAAATATGTCTTCCTTTTATTCAAGGAATACATGTAGTCCATGCTTTTCAAACAATTCTTTTGACAACATTCACTTGAAATCAATTCACTTATGGAAATTGACTTAGTGAGAAATTCTTTCCTATACCTTGTATAACTATAATGATTTGGATTGATATAAACGGTTTTAGTCCCCATCCTGGAAAAAATGTTTCTTTGCAATGTCTCCACTATTTCATCATCCTCACTAGAATGATTTTCCTCATCACCAGAAGGAATATAAAGCAAAACATTGTCAGAAGACTAAACAAGAGAATGTCGATCACCTTGATTTTTTGCAACTGAATGACTAAGAACATGATCTTCATTCCTAGGTACATCATCTTCATTGATAATATCTTTCATGAGAGGAATATCAAAATCACTAGAAAAATTATTACCATCCTCGCCAATGTCATTCGATATTCCATGAAAATATTCACTTGAAGGAAAATCATCATCACCCATAAGACTATCAATTCCATTAAGATTCTCACTTGGAGAATATTTTCCATCATCGTTGTCGGTACCTTGAAAATCCTCATTTGGAGGAAAATAAACATCAACATTGTGTCCACCATTGACATAATCATCTTCACTGCTTTTAAAATCCCCACTTGAGGGAAATGTTTCACCATCCTGCTTAGTGCCTTGAAAATCTTCATCAATAACTTGAAAATCCTCACTTGGAGGAAAATCATCATCATCAACATTGTTTCCTTTTAATTTATCACTCGAGAAAGAGTGCCCACCAATGACATAATCATCTTCACTACTTCGAAAATCCCCACTTGAGAGAAATTCTTCATCATCCTCATTATTGTCTTGAAAATCCTCAATTGGAGGAAAATCTTCATCATCCTCATCGGTACCTTGAAAATCCTCGCTTGGAGGAAAATCATCATCACCAACATTACTTCCATTAAATTCCCCATTAGTGAAAGACTGCCTACCATTGCCATAATCACCATCACTACTTTTAAAATCCCCACTTGGGGGAATTCTTCATCATCATCATTCGTGCCTTGGAAATCCTCACTTGGAGGAAAATCTTCATCAGTACCTTAAAAAAACTCACTCGGAGGAAATTCATCATCACCAACATTGTTGTCTTTAAATTCCTCACTCGGGAAAGAGTGTCCACCATTGTCATAATCATCTTCACTTCTTTTAAAATTTCCACATGAGGGAAATTCTTCATCATATTAATTGGTTCCTTGGAAATCTTCATCGATACCTTGAAACTCCTCACTTTGAGGAAAATTTTCATCCCAATCATTTAAACGTTTATCATAGTCTCCACTTCGACCTACATTTTGATTGTTTTCATTAAGTCTATTAAACTGTTGAATAGATTGATCACCATCATATTCCTCCTCTTCATCATCGATGCCTTCAAAGTCCTCTGATTTAGGAATTTCCTGAGGAAGATGCTAAATAACATTGATTTCACTATGATAAAATTTCTGACTAGCTGAAAAATACAACGTCACATTTGCATTACAAGCATTCCCATGGCATATTTTAGTCCCAATAGAAGAGGTATGTGAACAATTTGTTGATGTCTCATAAATAAAATCTTTTTTATCTGACGAAGCCATCACTTCTCACTAAGAACATAGAATGATACAAATGCTCACCCTCCCAATGACATTCTTGTAACTTGCAGAATGATATTTTCCTCTAAAATTCCCCCCCCAAAAAAAAAAAAAAAAAAATTCCCTCCAAAATTTTCCCCCAAAATATTCCCTCCAAAATTTCCCCCCAGTTTTTTTCCTTTATTAATTTCCCTTAAATATTAAACACAACTTTTACTCTTTTATTTCGTTATTTACTTGTTAATTACAATATTTCTCATGTTTGTTTATCTATCCCACATTCATTAAACATAGTGATGATCCATATAATTTTAGGTATATATGTAGACAATCTTCTTCATTTTTATTTATCCCACATTCGTTATACTAACAGTAATTTATATCATCTATGTTATATATACACAATCTTATTTTGTAGATTAGATTAGTTACCCAGACCTCATCAATCTAGCTTTCGACCATACTTCATCAACAAACATTCCACTGGCGACGACCGAGAACTTTCTCCAAGCGTAGTGCTTTCTCTTTCTTAGTATATCAGCGGGAAGCACTTGACACCTAGAACTTTGATCCCTAGATGGAACTATGAAATAGCATAGGAGCATTGGCCACAAGTATTCATTAAAGGATTTGGAGCAAGCTACAAGGGAGAAACATTGAGAAGACATTCGATGAGAATCTAGCATTTCAAAGGTCAGTTATTTTTTAAATTCTTATCAATTACCAAAACAACAATTATAAGATCAACTTTGAATCACATAAGAATTTTTCATGAGAAAATTATAAAAACCCTAAATTGTTTTAGATGTTTTCTAATTTTTTCTAAAAAGATCGCAACATTTTTAAAAAATTGAGACTTTTTTCAAAGAAATTTTAACAAAGTCCTTAAGATTTTTTGAAAAAAAAGAAGAATAAATAAATAAATTTAGGTATAGTTTTATAAAACAAAATAGTTTTTTTATTTTTTTTTACTTAAATGTTTTTAGTTTTGGCCCATGGTGGTTAATGGGCGATGATTGGGGCTTGTTCGTGGGTGTTGGGGTGATGTCGAACATCTCCCCAGGCACCACGGCCAAGGCACGGTCCCATGGGGTTGTACTTTTGTCATGGGGGAGTTGGGGCGATGGCGGGCATCGCCCCAGCCCCCCTGCGGCTAATGCACACTCTCACGGGACCGTGCCTTGGCTGCGGGGGGGCTAGGGTGATTCAAAATACTCTCCTATATATTTTCCATGTTACCCTCTCCATAGACACCATGCTTTGCTAAGTGACTCACGAGGTGATCAACACCTCCACTCAAAGTTGATTGAAATTCTCATTTCTCCATTCAACTAAGTTTTGGGAGGAAATAAGACCAATGATGTAAGTCCTCCTAGGGCATTCTATACTTTTCATTGCCTCAAGAATGGCTTCATCATAAGGAAAAAAAAGTATCAAGGAAATCGAGCGAGTTGGAAGAATTCAAGGCCCAGATAAGATATATAAGTTGATCCACTTACTCTATCCAAGAAGGAGTAGGATTAGTATCTATAGTAGCTTGTTGAATTGCCTGATAATCTATCTTAGCTATAGATAAAGGCATGGTCATATCAATATGTGCAATACCTTCTACCAAATCACACGGAGAGGGAAAAATCTAGGGATCCTGGAAATAGGTCATTCAAAACAAACTCACTTGAGTCATTGGGATGGAAGAGATTGACCACTGGTAGCAAACCATAATACCATTAATGTACAAAATTGGTGTTGAGAAGTTAAAATTTCTCATGAGAGAAGGATACATCCCAACACTAATACCCTCAGTTATCGTCTGATATTTTTCAATTGACGGAACTGTGGATATCATAGTCACTGCCGAGTCAGAGCGATCGAATGAAATTTGGTCAATTGTAACAATTTTCCCTTCATGAGTGTTGACGGGAGAAATTGACCATCTGTCAATTGGAAGAGCAAGTCTGGTCTGAGGTTGTCTAAATAACCCAAGCCATTTGGTGTAACTCATTCTAACGGGTTTAATGGCTCCGTTGGCCAATCTAAGTCCTAGAAGAAACAAATAAAATAAATAAAAGAGCTGAAATAACTAACTAATTACTAAACACACTATATATATGTACATATGTTCAAATGTAACTATAGTAGTTGTATTTAAGTAGAAGATATACAAGTCTCGTTTATTTACATGATTTACAAGATGCAAGTTTTAATTGAAACTTATGAAAATCGATGTGAAAAATGATTGCTTCTAGGAAGCAGATAAAGAAAGCACATAATAATATTTATTGTTTTTCTTTTATAAATTTAAAGAATCTTACAAAAAAAATTAATGAAACATGAACATCTGGATAGTCAAAGCTGAACCATATATTGTACTTTCAATAATATGCAAATGATATAAAAATACAAAGAAGCTATCATGTCAATGAATTAGTGAGGTGTATCCAAGCATTTGCATGAGTGGTAAACATCCAACTGCCATGTCCAGGAGAGAAATCTCCAATGAACCTTATTACTGTTATAAATAAATTTAGAACATGTATTGGCAGCTTAGGTTTTAATTACAAAAAAGGAAACACAAACATAAACCTGTGATCTCATAATTATACATGATTACAGCAAGATAAATCTGGAAGCAATCTATGCATTTTATCATTCAATTTAAAATTCAAAGATAAATCTCATTATTTAAATCAAAGATATAATCACAACATTTATATTTTGGGAAGTAAATGATAGATGATATTTATAATATAAACCTCCTACACATCACAGATCATTTAATCTAAAGATATCAGACATGCACATGTAACAGGATTAAAAAAACATAAATAACAACATTATAAACAAAAGGCTAAAGCCAAAATGCATATATGTCGTTCTATTAAGTTTTTGGGATCACTTGTCCATTCTATAGTCATGGAAGAAACTTTTTGGATAATAGACTTTAAAGATTGGAAAAATTAATACATAAATGATAATAATTAACCATGTATTGATAAAAAAGACTAAATCTATTTAAATCAATGCATAATCAATTATTCAAAGAATATGAATATATTATATGAAAATAAAACCATTTTACTCACAGGACAAAAGCCATTAAGCAACCTAGAATTCCATATTCTTCTTTAAAAATACTCGTCCATTCTCCCAAAGATTCCAGCCATCCATTACTCCATTTGAAAAGAAAAAAAGTTTACAAAAGCAATAATATACAAAAGAGAAAGGATTAAAATCCTCCTCTCCAATTCTTCGATCCTCATGGCTCTGATCTTTCTCATATATTTATAAAATGAATGAATAGTTTGGTCGTCACTATTAATTTCCGCCACCTGAAATTTGTCTCTACAAGAGACCCAAAAATATCTCAAATCGTGCATTTTTTGGGGAAAATCTCTCCATGTGAGGTAAATGGGTCCATTTTGGTTCTGGGTTTTCAACCGTTTCTTCAAATTCCTCACGGTTTGGCTGCAATCAGTTCTGCAAAATCGCCTCTCTGATCTTGACGTCTTTCCAAATTTTATCTGTTGTTGCTCATAAAATTATTTGTAGCAATCCAAAATTATTTTTGGATCAATCATCTTGAACGTATTTGGATAATAAAATCAAGCCATAATCAGATCCGTATCAAATATTTGATAATAGAAACATGTGAAACAAAAAGAAACCTAAATTAATAACCTAAAAATTGTGAATAAAACAAAATCTAGAAAAATCAAAAATGAATTTAAACTACCTATAACTTATAAACAAACATTGTTTATAATTTGTTTTCAAATATGATCTAGAAGCTTCAAATTAATGGAGAAGAAATATTAATTTTAGTTTTTTACGAAATCAAACAAATGATAGATAATTCTTTTATTATTATTATTTTGAAATGAGATGCAAAATGAAAAAAAAAGAATTTAATTAATTAATATCACCAAATGATTTCATGAAAATGAGAAACCAACCAAGATATTATTTGATGAAGTATTGAACACATTATTCAAAATAGTCAAACTTGCTAATGAGCAAAATAATGATCACATAATCATAATTTAAACGAAAGTAAACATTTGATAAAAATTAACGTTTTTGTTTAAATTGAGATTTTTATGCTCGTTTCTAAATTTTGACATATACTCTTATAATGAATGTTTCATACTATAGTGAATGTCTTAAGTTTGTCTCAAAGCAATCCAAGGCATAGAACTATTTGAAAAGGTTGATTTTGTAGCTCATTTTAATTATCAAGATTCTAATAGGGGCCCTTTAAATTTTGTAAAAATATAGGGGGAGTTGTTGGGGCCCAACAATGAGGGAAGCATAAAACTTGGAATACCGATGAAACAACATCCATCATCATGTGCATGCAAATCCTCCCTAACAATAGGTTGTAATCTAGTGCAACATCTACCACTTCCACTTCTACAGAGATG
>ML787182.1:143842-168690 GCA_009831015.1 Picea engelmannii
ATCAGTGAGAAAGGTGGGAGATGAAGTGAGCTTAGGATATCCAATGGATTTCCAACAATATAATGACATCACACATGTCGAAGTGCCTTCATTAATAACAGTCCTTTAAATAGCATGATTTAAATATATGACATTAACTTGAAAGGCAACATGGTATGGAAAATGACACTTGACATCCATAGTATCAAACTTGATAACTTGTAAGCTTAATGAATCAGTGACTCTTATTGCGTATGTCAATGTGATATGTTGCATGGGGAAACTTTGGAGCACCTCAAGGACCGACATTGCAGAAGGTGTTTGAGAAAATTCCTCGGTAATCGAATAGTTGAGCATGTCTCAAGCATTAGGATTTTGTGAAGAACACTTATACACACATTTTAGTATACACGACACTGCATCCCCTCCAGGATTCTCTATGTGAAAATAATTATGAGGATCATGCATTCCTTTTCCTTTATATGTAGACTTAGGGTTACCATAATACCATGCCCTAGTCGACACATATATGTCTAATCCCACCATATTTATGAAAAACATAGTACCCTCTTGTAGGACACACCTTGGGTACGCCATTGTGGATTTCCAGTAGAAGAACATGTTGTCATATTTTGTCCCCGAGGGAAGGGGTTCTTCAACACATCAGTCTATTGTTGCATCAAAAAGTAGTGAGCTTCTTCAATTTTGGGGCATTTGTGGGTAAGGTGATCTTCTTTGCAAAGTTTACCTGGAAAATTTTCCTTCTTATTTTCTTTTTTATCCCCTCCAACATTATCATCAGTTTTAATATTTTTAGTATTGTTACCACCTCCTTTCTTATCTTTATTCTTCTTTTTTTCTATGGGTTGATGGGTACCCTTTAGATTCATTGATTGCACAGCATGCACATCTAATGGTTGGGCAGTGGGAATGGTCAAATTTATAGCTTGACCACTCGCAGTTTAATGAGTAGTCATTTGTTTCATCCAGCTCACAACCATATCTACCATAGTTTTATTGAAAATACCAACATTGAAATCGACATGTGGTCCAAAATTTGATTTCATAGGATCGGTACTTGACTGTGGTGCATCCATAAATATTTCATTCAAGATCCTATACTGAGAATATATCGGATCGAACTACTGGGCCCTAAAAATGGCTTCCTCCTTAGAGGATACACCCGACGTGGAAACATCCTTTGAGATATACGGAAACAAGGATTTGATAAACCATTCAAGGAATAACTCTGGAGGAATCATGGCTTTGATCATCCTTTTTTCCCTCTGCTACTCTTGGATGTGATCCAAGATGTGAGTGGCATTTTCTTGCCATAGCGTAGACAATAAATCAGTGTCGGGATCGTCCAGACTGGAAGCTAAAAATGGTTCAGAAAAACAATGCCAAATCGTGAAAGGTGTGAAATGTCAACCCCTAAATATTGATATAACATTTCTTGGAAACTTCCATGAGAGTGCATTGAAAGAGACCTAACTTAATGGAGTCATCATTAAATTAATTTGACGAGAACCATAGATGAAATGTCATTATGTGATCTTTCGGATCCTCACCAAATTTGCCTTAGAACTTCGGAATGTCTAAGGGTACTTTAGTGGGGATAGGGGGGCAATTTGGATCTTGACAGACTATTTCATTCATTATTTTTGATAATTCTGGCAAGTTCGATGTTTCCAGAAAACGAAGTCTCGGTTGCGGCCTAGAATTCCAACTACCAAGGTTGGAAACTTTGGGTTGGTTAGCAATCGAAAAATGATATCCTAGATTGTTATTGGAATTAGGTTGCTAGAAATATTTTGTTGATGGGTCAGGGTTTTGATAAAACCCATGAGATCCCTAGAAAAAGTGAGGAAAGATTCCACCCATTGGGTTTCCATAATATTAGTCAGGGTTTCCCCCTTCCAACATCCCCTACACAGGGTTGTACTAACTCTGGAAGGGGTTTCCCCTTGTCAGCATTCCTTGTTAAGGTAAATACCCTTGCATAGGATTACATCGACTTTGGAAGCATTTCCCCCTGCCAACATCCCAAATGAAGGGAAGGGATTTCTCATAAACCCACCAAACAAAGTGAAAGAACTAGAAGTCGAAGGCATGTTGAAGGATAGAAATCCTCCACTCATAGGACCACTCCATCCCATGAATGGATTAGGCCCAGAATATGGGAAAGACCCACTTCTGAGTAAATGGAATGATGGAGGAATATTCCCCCCACCCCAAAAAACAAATTTCAAGCGACTTGAAGAACTCCCTACTCCAAAGTTAATATTTTGAGTGATCGGTTGAGAACTAGACGAAACATTTTACATGCCTATCGATGGCATTATGAATGTAAAGGAATTATAAATGAAAGGAATTGAAGGAATCACACTTGAATAATGAGTGGAACCAATAATCATTGGCATAAAGAACTAATCGACTCAGCCACTATATCTTAACTCACGCTATTAGTCTAGATAGAAGGGTGGGGAGATGTTATCCACCCCNAGTGGAAGTGGGGGTGGAAGGGGACCCCAACCCAGACACATATGAGGTGCATTCCATAACATCCCATTGAAGAGAAAAATGGTAATTTTTTCTCGACTGGACCTCAGAAGACGCACTAAAACTAGATCGTTCATTCTAGTTAATGGAGGGTTAAAAAACCTGATGAAGCCTTTGTCGTCAAGATCTGATATATGTGTAATCTATGGTGTAGAAGAATTTAATTATGTAGTCTCAATCTCTAAAATCTCAATAGGACTAGTTGGTACAAAAGCACCATATTGATCAACTCGATGGCTTAGAGGAGGCAGTGGAGAATTTGCTCTTATAGGTGGAAGGCCTTGAACCCTATGAGACCAACGAAGTGGTTGGTTAGCCACTAGCACAAGTTTATTAAGTCCAGTGATCGAAGAACGAAGGAGTGAGAAGTAGTTTCCCTAGCCTCCACTTGTCATCCCTACCCAATGCAAGTAACCCTCGCTTTGCAGGGCACCCTCCAGGAGAACTGATAGCATGATATGACGTCTGCCTCAGGTACCACGATTGTTAAATTTTCAGAGGGGTTATTTCCTCAACTCTTCCTCATGCGACCTCATTTTTATCTATTGTGTTAGAGAAGTTTCCTAGCCACACCTATACAACAATTAGATTTCTCTCTCCCTATATTAGACTCCTATGTTTGTTCGACAACCTTGGAAAGTTGTCTCTCCAAACCTAATCCAAGGCCCTAAACTTGGACTAGTTTGTATACCCTACAAACAAAATTCTAATTGCTTTTAAATTATGTGTTAATTTTAAAGGTGTTTTTTACTCAAAGGTTTATGGACGTGAAACTTACTGATATTTTGAGACTCAACAGAAAAATGAATCACTTTAACATTGTTGTTAAGAAAAACCAGCTTATTCTTCAATGGAAAAATATTGTTAAGGAACACTTCAAAATGAAATATATTTAAATTTTCATTGCAATGCAAGTAATGCAAATTTTTTATTTATATGAAATGAAAAAATCACTGCAATTTTTCTTTGAATGCAATGCAACTATCCAAAAACAAACAAAATTGAAAATTCATTTTCAATGAAACTATGAACACAACCTACCAAAATTCAAAGTTTTCAAGAATACAAGCAAGATTCTGGAATCAATGAACATAAAAGAAGAAAGTATGCTCAGAAATAACTTTTCTTTTTGGTGATAAAA
Source organism: Picea engelmannii (assembly GCA_009831015.1). Lineage (NCBI taxonomy): Eukaryota > Viridiplantae > Streptophyta > Pinopsida > Pinales > Pinaceae > Picea > Picea engelmannii. The sequence continues at coordinate 147,525 of ML787182.1, forward strand.
AGAGGTAAATATTGAAAGAGATAAGAACAAAGCAAACTTTCAATTTATTTTTTCTTGTTTTTTGAAGCAAAATGGAAAACTAGAGTATTGTTTTCTTTTTCAATTCAAAACAAGTGAAAACAAAGATCGAAGACAAAGAGAAGTAAACCAGAATTATTCAAACTGTAAGGAGAGTTAATAAAAAAAATCTAGATAGAAGAAGCCAAGAAAAGAACCTTTAGGCTACTCACACAATCTTGAAGCACACAAATAAAGAAATTAAATCTTGTTTTCTTTTCTTTGTAAAAAATTCTAACTTACAAAACTTATGTAACTAGCAATAGGCTAGAGAGAGTCCCGGGACCCAGGAAAGATTCCAAAAAACAAGGCAAACACACCAGAAAGGCAGATAATATTAAAAAACTCTTTCTCTCTAGATGTACACAACTGTATATAAGGAAAAGTGCATATGTACGCAATTGTCTCAAAGAAAAATCACATATGTATGTGTTTGCATAGAAAGTGCATATATAACCCTAAAACTTCTAGAAAAGACTGAACGTGAAATCCAAAAGGATTGAAAACGTGTAAACAAGACTCAACAAATTTAACATACTCAGTCAACAACATAAAAAGCCAAAAAAACCAAGAACTTAAAACTAACCCACAAAGGAGACAAATCCCTAGTATGGTCGTTAGTTATCTAAAAAAGGGACATATTGTGTGTCCTACGTATGATAAATATCCAGCGGTTTAAAACCTGGCGTGCTCCTTCCAAACTATTCCTTTGACAACTTGCAAAACACTCAAGTAGAAAACTACAAAGGACAACAGTTATATAATGACTAACTTTCATGAAAATGATCAAAAACAAAGATAATTGCAACAATTAGTGTTCTAAGAAATCAGATATTCAAATATGATCATCATATATTAGAACACAAGTATTTCATGGGAAAAAGGTATCTTTCTTATTTGACAACAAAAAGATAAACTAGGTAAACTCTTGAACCCCGCCCGAAAATTATATGTTTTTGAGCAAAAATGAGATGTACACGAATTTCAATGGAGAAACATGTGTATATGCATCTTGCATAGCTATTAGGGCACATACATGTCAAAAAATATTGTTTTTTGATGAATCCAGAGGAGGTAAAAGGAATTAATGTCTAAATTAGGACAGGGAAAGGGTAAATAAGTCATCAATGCATATGTGGTGGAAATTGATGCTATAACACCAAAGTAATGTGTTAAGCTACAATTTTAATGGGATTTGGTCGAAGTTATAAAATTAGAATCAATGGATATATAAAACTTGAAAGCCATAGATCAAAGAAGAATAATTTTGTTAGCCATGTGAAAAAGGGTTTTACATCATAGAGTTTGTTTGACCATTTATATGGACCACATCCTCAACACTAACCCCTATTTTTGGGCTAAATTCGACTAATGCATGAAGCCATTTTCTAACATGAGTCCATCTTCACATTCCCTTTCCTCTACTCTATTTTCGGTAAGTCTCCCTGATCCATATTTTATGAGCAGAAAAAAATGACTACAAATTATTTACAGGTGCTTAACAAAAATAATAGAGATACAGTAAAATTGGTTTTCTATTCAATAAGGAAATAAGCTGAAACTGTAAAATGCAACAAAAACAAGCTTATCTTTGAGAAGAGATGTGACAGTTATGCTCATTTGCGAGAATATGATTACAATGAGGCTCTGAAGGCATTTTTACAATAAATTGGAATGCCAAAAACCTTATACATCCAAAATCCTAACACTAGGAGATGAAGCGCCAAAAGTCATGTTGGCCCTGTTTGGGTAAGTTAGTACATCAACTTCTTGGGGTCGTAACTTTTGCATACGATCTCTGTTTTAGGCGTATGATATCCTGTTGGAAAGGTATCATCGAGGAGATTCATTTTGGGGGAAATATGAAATGGATTTCTAATTTTATCCCCATTTTCCCAAAAAAACACATTGTTTAGGACCTCAAAACAGCTTTGGAAGTGAAAACTGCTAAAAATAGTAAATTACCAAAATTGCCAGAAAATTGTTTTGAGCCAGTTGGAAAAGTTGGGTGGCCACAGATATACACCTGGATCAATCCTCCATCCTTGGGAATAAATGGTCTCCATTGCATTGATTTTCCCTATCATATGAGGAAATTTCTGTTGAATTTGGCCCCGTGTGAGCCACTTGCCTTGGTGCAAGAGCTTCCCTACTTTGACGACTCGATAAAGTTGGATCCTTTGTTGTCGAGTTCCCTTGACATGTGTGTCCACAATATGATCACTGGATACTAATTGTATTCATTCGTGGTTGATCTTTGTTGGTGTCAGTTGTTCTGCTACTTATGAGGTGTCCAATAATGGTGGGAAATAAGGGCAAAGGAGATCCACGTTGAACACTGGGTGCAGGCCAAGGAAAGGAGGAATGTTGAGATCAAAAGAATTATCCCCCACGTCTTTGGTGATGGTGTACGGTCCATAACGGAGTGGGCAAAGCTTCCGATGTGGTCCTGTAAGGTGTTCTTTCTGCAAGTGCAACCAAACTTTGTCACCCACCTGAAACTTATGTGCCACCCGATGTTGATCATGGCACTAGTTGTACTTGTCATTGGACTTCTGTAGGATATCCTAAACCTGATGGTAGATGTGTTGGATCCTCTCAATGAACTGGGTGGTTTTGTCAACTTCAGTTGGAGCAGGAGATGAGTCGGTCAAGGTGACCGCAAGGGGAAGTGCAACATTTATGGCACCCAATGGTTGGAATCCCAACCCCACCTGAAAGGGGTTGTGGTCGGTTGAGTTATGCAAGGCTCAGTTGTAGCTATGCTAGATGTAGGGAAGGATTTCATCCCATGTGCGAGGGTGATTTGAATTATACATGTGAAGGATATGCACAATCATTCGATTTACAACATCGATTTGGGCATCTTTCTGGGGGTGGAAGGCCATGGATTTGGTGAGCTTGGTGAGCTTGGTGTCCAACACTGACCAAAGGCTCAACAACAATGTGATGATAAATCAATTATCCTGATATGAGACAATGCTTTGTGGGATTCCAAAATGTACCTAGACTCGTTCAAAGAAGATCTTGGCAATGGCCTCTGTTGTGATGCTCTTCTTGCAGGCAACCAGAATCACCATTTCAGAAAAGTGATCAACAACCATAAAAACACAGTCATTTCCCTGCTTGGTGGATGGGAGGCCCAAAATGTAGTCCATTGAGATGGATTCCCATGGCCTTTCAGGAGTAGGAAGATGGGTGTACAAGCCTTGTTTCTTAGTGGTCAGCTTGGAAATAGCGTAGGCAGTGCAGGACCTGATAGACTTGCTTACCTCATGCTGAAGTTTCGGCCAGTAGAAATGTTTCTATAGCATTTCCACTGTATTTTCGATGCCAAAGTGTTCTGCCACCTGACTGTAGTGGGCTTCCCAGATCATCTTTGCTCACTCGCTTAATGGAACATAGATATGGCCCAGACGATAAAACAACCCATCCCGAAGATGGAAATTATGGACAATTGTGTTTGCACCCAACATTTAGTAGGTGGTGGTAAATTCTAGGTCTGTCTCATATATTTGGGGCCATCCAGAGGTCTCATGGCTACAAGATTCTATCACCGTGGTGAGTGCCATGACTGGCAGTCTGCTGAGGCAATCAACAACGTGATTGGTGCTTCATGTTGTATACTTGATGTTGAGGTGGAATTCCTGCAAGTATGTGGACCACTTTTGATGGTGGTCATTCTACAATTTTCCTTGTGTCTGCAAGAAATACAATGGCTTATGATCAGTGTGGATGACTGTCTCCTTCCCAAGAATGTAATGTCTCCACTGGTGGCAAGCTTGCACATTGGATTACATTTCTTTGTCGTAAGTAGGGTACTTACAGATAACATTTGATAGTGTCCCGCTATGATAGGCCACGAGGTGGCCATGTTGAGTGAGAACAACGCCCACAGCATAGTCTGAAACATTTGTCTCGATCTCAAAGGGTTTTTGCAGGTGTGGTATTGAAAGTAGTGGGGCTGAGCACAAGAGCTGCTTCAAATCATTAAATTCTTGTTGTTGGGACCGGACCCATGCAAATTTCACCTTACCACCACCCCTGGTTATTTGGCTAAGGGCCCATGCAATATGGGAGAATCCCAACATGAACCTGTGGTAGAAATTGGTAAGGCCCGAGAAGCTTTGAAGCTCAGTGAGTGTGGTTGGGGATGGCCAGTCACAGATGACTTGGATCTTGGTTGGATCCACATGTACACCATGTTGATCAACAATGTAGCCTAGTTAATGGACCTTTTCCATGCCAAAGGATCATTTTTCCAAGTTGGTGTATATTTTGTGCTACCACAAGGTGTGTAGAACCTGTTGAATATGTTGCAAGTGTTCAGCCCAAGTCTTTTTGTAAATGAGAATGTCATCCAGATACACCACTAGAAAAGTATTGGTGAATGGGCGCAGGATATCGTCCATCATCCTCATGAATGTGGCTGGAGCATTTGTCAAACCAAAGGGCATGACCAACCATTCAAAAGGGCCTTCCTTTGACTTGAAGGTGGTCTTCCATATATACATTTGTTTGTTCTATCGGGACCTGGTGGTAGCCAGACTTCAGATCAATATTACTGAAGTATTTGGCCCCCTTGAGTTGATCAAGGAGTTCGTCAATTTGGCGAATCGGGTACCAGTTTCTGACTGTGATTTTATTCAAAGCCCGGTAATCAATGCAGAGTCGCCAGGTTCCATCTTTATTCTGTACCAACATGATTGGGCTCCCATAAGGTGATGAGCTGGGACAGATGTGCCCCTTATGGAGTAGTTCTTGTATCTGTCGCTTGATCTACTCATTCTATAATAGAGAGCAACGATAGACTGGCCCATTGGGCAGCGGTGCACTAGGGATCAAATTGATGGGGTGCTTGACTTGGCAGTGCAGAGGTACCCCGGTAGGTGAGGAGAAGATGTTCGAGTATTCTTCCACAACCTTATCTACGTGCTTCTGTTGTGTGGAGAGGTCAGTTGTAGAGACCCTGGATGTGGCTGTGATATTTTTCTTATTCTGAGAGAGAATCACAAAGAATACAAACTTCCCCATCTGAGAGATGACCTTCCTCCATTGCTTAGAAGAGATCAAGGAAATAGCATTAGGTGGGACTATCTCGGGTATCATGTACAATTTCATGTTCAAAGTAATAATAACACTACGAGGCCTAGACTCATATATAGCATGACGTTTCCATAAATAAGCTTGGCCCAAAATAACATCAGAAACTTTGAGAGGAGCGACATCACACAATACCTTGTCTTTGAAGGGATTGATGTCATGCGACAGTCGACACTGTTGGTTGACGCGGAGATCACTTCCTTGGTGGATCCATCCAATGGTGTAGGGTTGTGGGTGTGATGTTGTCGGCAAGGCCAGTTGCTTGACAACCTCTGTTGAGATGAGGTTCTTATGGCTATCGCTATCAACGATGAAGTGCAGTGGGGTGCCTTTTACCCACATCTGTGAATGGAAGAGGCGCTCTCCTTCTTTTTGCTTGTCTGGTTCACCATGATAGAGCTTGGTGGTAGAAACGATGGCACTAGGTTCCGCATCAATAATCTCTCTTCCCATTTCTGGTTCTAGCTCATATTCAGAACCCGCATATGATTTAGAGGCTTTCACTTCGGCCACCAACGACTGCTTTGAACGGCAGTCAAAATTATTATGCCAAGGGCTCTTATGGAAGTCGCACCACTTCCCGGTATCTTTCTTTGTCTTTTGGGTGTGCTTATTTTCTTATGGCTTGGACTGGTTGTCCTCACACTGTCCATATTTGATCTATCCTTTGTTCTGTGGGTTGGGGCTGCCCTTTCCTGGATATTGTTGTGAGGGGTTCCCAGGCCCAAATTGCCGTGCCTTTTGTTTGAGCTTCTGCTCAATTTTGACAGCATATCAATAGGTCGCGCCCAAGGATGAGATGTCCAGAAATTCAATTTTGTTCTGGATATATCTATGCAGAGCATCGCGATACTTGAGCACCAGATGTCGCTCTGAATCTTTGATACCCAGCTTGGTGCGCAAGGTATGGAAGATATTTGTGAAATCTGGCACTGCTTGTTCTCTTTCTTGCCGCAGTGTGATCCATTTGGTATACAAGTCTTCATAACTTATGACAGGGTAGTATTGTTCCTTAATATCATCCCTGAAGGATTCCTAGGTGGTTGTGACTGTAAATAATGAGGGTTACTCTGTTTCCTTTTTCTCATAGAAAGTTTCCCATCAATCTTTGACATGGGGAACAACTTTGAGGAGTGCAAAAGTAATATTTTCTCTATTCGAAAAGTTATGGATAGAAAAAAACCTTCTAGTAGATTCAACCACTTGTCTACAACATCTGCGTCTATCTAACCTTCAAATATAGGAATATCAAAGTTTATTTTTACCTTGAAGGGGGCGGCGCCTCCGCTCGAAGAAGATACGTCGCATGTTGGTAGTCGCCGAAGGATTTGCGTGAAACTATCCATCATCTCATTCCTTTGTTGTGTGAGGGATTCCTCAATAAAAAATTTGAAAGGATATCATGTCCCTTCATGTTTATTTTCTCCTGCCATGAGAGGTCACTTAGGCGTGTGAGAGATTTTGTCCTGAAGAGAAACAAGCTCGAGACCCAATTCTTTGTACTCCAACCTCGTTGGGGACATGCATTAAGACGACAAGGAGGATACCGCTCTGATAACACTAATTCGGATTTTATGAGAAGAATGAAATGACTACATATTATTAATAAGTGCTTAACACAAAATAACAGAGATATAGTAAAATTGTTTTTCTATTCAATAAGGAAATAAGTTGAAACTGTAAAATGCAGCGGAAATGAGCTTGTTGGAATGGTGGCGGCTTATCTCTGAGAAGAGATGTGACAGTTGCGCTCATTCGCAAAAATATGATAACAATGAGGCTCTAAAGGTCGTTTTACAATAAACAGAAATTCCAAAAACCTTAGACATCTAAAAACCTAACCCTAGGAGATGAAGTGCCAAAAGTCAGGTGGGCCCCATTTGGGTAAGTTAGTACATCAACTTCCCGGGGTCGTAACTTTTGCATACGATCTTTGTTTTAGGCGTATGATAGCCCATTGCAAAGCTATCGTTGATGAAATTCCATATTTCGCCCCCTTTTCCCAAAAAACCATCGTTTAGGGCCTCAAAATGGCTCTGTAAGTGAAAAACTGCTAAAAATAGTAAATTACCAAAATTGCCAGAAAATTGTTTTAAGCCAGTTGGAAAAGGTGGGTGGCCATCGATATCCACATCGATCACTCCCAAACCTCCACCTTCAATTCCATGGCTTATACTCCTTGTAAGATATAGGAAATGTGATTGGAAAATTTCACTTCAAAGGGGAGACCAAATGGAGGCATATCACCATGTATTCCTACATATATGTTGACATGGATTTCTTTGAGGGCTTCCCAATAGTGGTCAACATTTTTGTCAGATACTACACATGGATGCAACCATTGGAATATGAGTAGGTGGATTCCATTTCCATGTTTGTTTCATAATCAATCAGGTAGCTTCATGTTGCACTAATACTAGTACTTGTCCCTCCAAGAAGCCTCATACAAGACCCACCTATTGGAAGTGTGCAATGGAGTAGCACCATCTCATAATGTAGAATATACCACATGCCAAGAAGAACCCTCAAAATCTGCTTAGGTGGAAGCAACAACCCCTACAAAATCCCAACTAGGTCCTTATAATTCCTTATCAAGAAGAAAAGGGACCATGAATCTAGACAAAACTTCCAACCCCAAATCCTCTACAACTTGAAACCCATTTTTATCAACAAGGTTAAGAAAAGAAGCAAGGAAATTCTTTAAAATGTGCCCTCGAGGTCGCCAAAGATCCCCCTCTTAAAGTGAAAGTGCATGCCTCACCAAACACTCTACACCAAACAAAGGTTGAGAAAATCTTATATCTCATAAGAATACCCAAATATCATAGAGATAGTTTGGAAAATGTTGTAGAAGTAGAGAAAAATGTGTCCTCCCCGCATGAGGAGGAGGTCAAACTAGTCATGAAATCCAGGAAATATTAAGTGGAAGAGGAGGAGGAAAGTGTGACAAAACTTGAGGAAGGGGGGCTACAAAAATCAGTGACACCCTTCCAAGCCTAGAAATAGGAAGGGACAAAAGTTTCAAAGCAGAAAAAGAGAAAATACCCTCAGCTAACATCAATATACATGACACGTCACTACCATAATAATCTAATATCATATCTAGTATGTATTACTTTTTTGAATAATTCTAAATCATTATTTTAGGATTTATCCAAGCACCTAAAGGACTACAAGAACTCTAAGAAGGGAATGGAAGCTCACCACCTAGGCACTCTCCACCATCGTTAAGGGAGCGGACAAGACCTGATTACTGAAGCATCTCCAATTTTTTTGTAATATGATCCTCTTTTCATGCCATCATATGGGAAAAGTCACAGTATTTTGAACATCAATACAACTAACCATCTCTATTAAGAAAACTTACAACTCAAAAAGCAACTTTGGAGGCTAAAAGGTGAGTTGTGTTGTTAAATTTGGAATAACATTTTAAGGGGGAACGCAAATTGTGTAGCTATCTACAACTCTTTTTATAAATAATTATACTCTATGTACATGAGATGTGTTGTACATAAGCTCATGATTTCATAATAATGTCTAGTTGCGTGCCTTTGCAGTATCTTCTTTCAATATTCACAAAAATGTCACTTTTATGTAATAAGTATTGCATAACTTTCATTAATAATTAACCTTTAAGATATAGTTCATTATCTTTTTGCATATTTTTGTAACTCTTATTATTTCATAGCACTAAGGGTTAGCTCGATCGAGTGAACCATATTCCCAAGGCATGGTGTCAATGAGGAGGTCATAGGTCACAAGTTCAAATCCAATCGAACCCCTCGAGGTTACCAAATATTTTTTTGGCTAGCAGTCCTGATGCCTTCCATCTAGATATTCCAGAGAAGAAGGGGTATTCCGAAATATTTTCCTTGGGAAAAGAAACTCTTATCATTTCATCAATACAATCAATGATATACATATAGAGCTCGTCCTCCTACTTTTCATAAATGTAGGTGCGATTCACTTAGGTTTGAAAATGCCTCTCACCTTTTGTGTTGTTATTTTTTGTTATTTTGAGAATTATTTTTATCGTATTTTTTGTCGTCGGAACTTTTATGGTTTTATTAGTAGTACCATTTTGGGAAAACACACATTAGATTAGGTCAACTAGTTGACACGAGTGGTTAGATGACATGCATAGTTAATTATGTGAAATCTTTAATTTAACCAAGTTCTTAGACTTGTGTAGTATTTAAGTATCATGAGAAAAAGATCTTTATCGTGTGTTTATTTTAATATTAATGCAGTCTTTCTACAACAATTACTTGTTGCCTAAATGTTATGATGATGTAATTCTACATGTTTATCTATATTTTTTTTGTATATTTGTAGAACTCAGTATCTTTTAGTTGTGGATATAGATTCGTAACCAAAACACCAAAGTGGGGTGCTAAGCAAGGTACCTAGTTCCTTATATAGAGAATGAACATCATTACTTTTTCTAACTCAATGCCTTCAAAATCTCCTATGCACCTAAAGTTTCATATTTTACCTTATATTTTTTAATTCTCGTTGTTCATATAGAACATCTATATACAGTTACTATCGAGTGTTTGGAACGATAGAGAATTACCTCATGATTAATCGGTAAAGTCTTTTATAATCTTGAATGGGAAAGGTGTAAGGTTCAAATCTCTCTCTCCCATATTAAAGCGAGTATTTACATCTTTGTTAATATGAAATTTAAATTCATAACTTCCCTTATATCAATCACAAATATTTACACATCCTAAAAAAACAAATGTTTACCATAATAAATCTATAATGACGTATCATTCTAATTGTGTAAATTAATAACTCAATCAGTCTACTTTTAAGTCAATTAATAACCCATCACTCTAATTTTAAGTTAAACTTACTTTTAATTCAATTAATAACCCATCACTCTACTTTTAAGTTAAACTTAGCACAAGCTCTAATTACCTTTCATTTACTTCCATTAATTTATTTTATACTTCCAAATTCCATTATGTTTCTATATTTTACTACACTATTAAAACCCCTTTGTCCTTACCCCTTTGTCCTTTCGGCTTCAGTTCATTTTTTTTTTATTGTTGGACCACCTTATAACAAGGTCCTTTCGGCTTCAGTTCATTTTTTTTTTATTGTTGAACCACCTTATAACAAGGTCCTTTAGCCTAAATAACTCTCAATGACCAAGAAATGACCTCATCACCATATAGTCATCATGTGTGACAATTGGTGATGAGGTCATTTCTAACAAGGGGCGTTTTGAAATTTTTAAAAATACCTAAACAGACAAACAATAGAGGGGTTTGATTGGCACAAAGATGCCCAATAAGAAGTCATAAATGTGTGACAATTGAACACTCAAAATGTGAATGAGCTTCTTTGGAATATAGCTAATGACTACATTTCCACCATAATATTTTATTCAACAGAAGAACTTTCTTCTTTGGAATATAGCTAATGACATTCATGACTAAATTTCCACCATAATATTTTATTGAAGGGAGAACTTTTATTTCATCAGCATAATGCAACATTATTTAAAATAAAATGTGTTCATTAATATAGAAGAATTAAATTATAATCGATTATCTGTAGAGGTTGTGCATAGGTTATTTATTAGCCGTGACATTGCACTCCATTGTTGGTGTTGTGGGCACCATATGATGTATGGCAAATTTTGATGGGTAGAACTTGATGTGTATATTGGTTTGTTTGGAACAAGGACCCAATTAGCAACACAACTTTTTATATTATAATTTCATATAAAGTAAACATACTACAAGTTTTATATTAGAATTTTATATAAAGTAAACATACTACAAGGATATCCTATAAAGCAAACATAATACAAAGATAAAGCAACTAAGACCATAGTGATTGGATGGAAATGAGGAAGCATAATCCTCTTCTGCTTTTTTAAAGGAAACATTGCAATCCTCCTCTAGAGTGTTACTATTGTTGGAAGGTTCATGTCTTTGTATGAAAATTGCAAGGACCAATGAAATAGTGTCGAGGAAAAACTATCATAATAATGGATTACTTTATCATAATAATGTATTACTTGGTAGAAGTATCATAATAATGTATTACTTGGTAGAAGTAGATGTGTGTTGCATGCATGGAGGAGTGAAATAAATATTGGGTTACAATTTTTTTTTAATATGAAAGGAGTTTTTATGTGGGAGTAGAGGATGAGTTTATCATGTTAAAGTTGGATTAAATTGATTTTAATATTAATGTTTATATATGGCTAGATTTATTGAATGAAAAAAAAAGAGTAAAGAAGTGTTTAAAAAAAATCAAAAAAGAGAAATAATTTTATTAAATTTAATTTGATAAAGAAGAAAAATAAAGAGATGCAATATGTTAGGTTGAACTTTAACAAAGTTTTTTTTTTAGGAAAGATGGGAAGAAAGGTATTTCAGGTATTTCCCAATGTTTAAAATCAAGAAGTGAGTAATAATTTATAATGAATTTATACTTTGAATAAACTTTGAGTTTTTAAAAGACATATTACACTGAATGGTCATCTAAAAATTGAGATAACCCTTGTGTTTCTCTTAATTTATTTGAGAGATAGTATTGTTTCTATCATTACAAAATATAAGAATATGTATTTTATACATAAAATAAGGTTATGAATACAACATCCAGAAGCCTATATCACATAATCAAATGTTCAATTAAACTATTCAAATGTTTCCACATAAATCTAAACTAATAAGGTTATGAATACATAAATATCATTACATGTATTTTATACATAATAAAAAAAAAGGTCATTAATACATCATCCACAAGCTTATAGCTCATAATCAAATGTTTAAATAAACTATTCAAACATTTTCATACAAATCCATATATCTAATGTAAAATCTCAAGATGTGTTTAATCCAACTAACTAGCACAAGACATCATATCAAGTAGTAGTGGAAATAGTTCTTATGCTAGGAGTAAGATCTTTGTAATTATAGGTCAATTCTCATTCATGCGTTATGCATTCAATATCAACTTGAATTATTTCATTTGTTGTTGTCCTTTTAGGCTTTATGGACCACTCTAGTTCATAAATGGCTAAAGGCACAATATGAAACTTATCAAATTGATGAACATTGGGAACATTGGACGAGGACTAGTTGTTGCACCACTCCCCATAACACTTGAAAACAACACAACTAGCTTTATATTGAAGACATCCATCAAAAACTTTTGAAACTGAGTCAAATAAGCTAGAGTTTGAATAATAGATAGCTCCTTATTCATGATACAAAAATCCCCAACCTAAAAATATATTAGCTAAAACAAATGTACCTTTTCTATCTTTACCTCAATTACTTACATCTATATTTACAAGCACAATTGGAAACAAAATAAAAAAATTGTTATATCAAACAAACAAGTTGCAAATAAAGCATTTATTTTTTATTTCATAAATATAATATAAGATATTAAATATAATTATTTACCATGCTACGTTAAACTCAAAAAAAATAAAAATAAATAAAAAAAATAAATTTAATGTAAAAAATAAAATAAAAAACATACTATGTTAAACTCTAAAAAAAAAAAACATAAATTTAATGTAAAAAATAAAATAAAAAACTCACTACAACGCTGCTTCTTTTAACATTTTTGCAAATAATAATTACTATAAATATTATTATATTATTGTTTCACTAAACCATTCATTTGAGCCTATGTTAAACTCAATAAAAAAATAAAATAAAAACATAAATTTAATGTAAAAAATAAAATAAAAAACTCACTACAACGCTGCTTCTTTTAACATTTTTGCAAATAATAATTACTATAAATATTATTATATTATTGTTTCACTAAACCATTCATTTGAGCCTATGTTAAACTCAATAAAAAAATAAAATAAAAACATAAATTTAATGTAAAAAATAAAATAAAAAACTCACTACAACGCTGCTTCTTTTAACATTTTTGCAAATAATAATTACTATAAATATTATTATATTATTGTTTCACTAAACCATTCATTTGAGCCTATGTTAAACTCAATAAAAAAATAAAAATAAAAACATAAATTTAATGTAAAAAATAAAATAAAAAACTCACTACAACGCTGCTTCTTTTAACATTTTTGCAAATAATAATTACTATAAATATTATTATATTATTGTTTCACTAAACTATTCATTTGAGCCTCTACCATCTAGCGTAATCAAATTCTACCATAATCTCTAAAATAAAAAGTAAAAATAATGTATTTCAGTACATCATTTATTTGAAACTCTAAACTCTACCATGTAGCATAATCAGATTCCACCATGGTTTATAAAATAAATAAAAAATTAGTCAAAGAAACATACTAAAAAGACTAAGGTCGTTGAATTTTTATAACCAAATCATTTTTCATGTCCCATTCCTTTATATTAAAAAAAACTTGTACATACAAAATAAAAATGGGTACACGCCAATTAGCATAGAGAAGAAATGATACTTAAGCCTTAATCCACGTGGTTATGTTGAGGAATGGAGGGTAAGGGAGTTGAATTTGATCACATTAATTAATAATGTAAAGGATAATCTCCTTTTTTTTAAAATACAATTAGACAATTACAATTCATTCTAATAATATAATTATACTCTCGAAGTGTTACAAAATTATAGAATATTATGTTAGCCTATGACTTACTTTAACCAATTATTAAGTTTAAATTGTTATCTATATTTGTATTATTCATTTAGGATATTAGTAATATATCCTCAAGTGATTTAGTTGAGATTACTTAACCTAGTCATCATGCATGATTTTAGGATATAGAGCAATTCTCTCTATTAGGTGGCATCACCCATTGTACTTTAAATATGTAACATTGGTTTGAATACATTGAGTGTTGGCTAGTGAGCCATTTCCGCCATGTTGTTGTTCTTGTTTATGTTTTATCAATTGGTATCAGAGCTTCTTTATTTTATCAATTGGTATCAGAGCTTCTTTGTTTTATCAATTGGTATCAGAGCTCTTATGGTCTTAAGGGCCTAATAGCTTCTCCATAGTGAAAGAGGATGAAAATATCAAAGCCATGGTGAAAATTGTGAAGGAAGAGAAACGATACTGAGTGAGGTTTCGTTTTGAGGACTGTATCGCGGACTGTATCGAGGACCGTATTAAGGACTATATTGAGGGTTGTAATGCAAACAAGATCTGGGTTTTTTTTTAGTCTAGATTTATTTTTCAAGGAATGTCTTCAAGGAGAGTGATGAACCTGTATGGAGGTATAATGCAGGACATTTTCCCAAGATAAAGACAACGATCTGATACCTACAGTGAACAGTTCAAGATATAAGTTTTCATATCATGATCTTTATATGAATGTTCTATGTATTTATAATGGCGAAATTCCAATTTCTGTGCAAATTGGGAATTTCGAATGCCTGTATAAATCTGGAATTTATTTGAGAGAGAGGTTTTTTGTTCATAAAAAGAACAACACTCTATTATTTTCTAAGTTTTTTGTTGACCATCTCCAAGCATGAATTAGATAATTCATTGAGCATCGAATGGCATATGTACTAGAACAGGGTTGTTGAAATGTGTGACAGTGATTTAATCTTCATTTGATAGAAGAAAGACCATTGATCTACACCATATCTTTGTTATCTCTCTCTCTATTTGTATCTAGCACATAATAGATCTCAATGCGTGAAATTTTTCTAGTAAATTTCATAACCAGAAAACATTGATTCTTTTGTAAAACTGGTGGCCACAACATTCTGTTAGATCTGTTCATAATACATCTCACTACATCAATATAATCGTAGATCTACACCTCTTTGAACATGTAATGATGAAGACAACATAGCCAAGAGATTTGGCTCTCGAAGATCGACAAAGAATCATCATTCTATATCAAAGCAGAAATGGATATAGGTAGGCCTGATATGTCCTCATCATGAATATTGAAAAGCCTCTCATCATTGAATGGAGGGTCGACATCTTCTATTGCAGCTTTTGATGGCTCCACAATAGAGGTAAAATAGTTCAGTTCTGAGTCTGCCTAACGACTCTAGAACTAATTGTACCAGGTCGAAAATCTCAACGAGATGATTATGATGATGCTTGAATCATGTCAAACAAGTTCGCTAACTATGGAAATATCGTCAAAATTGTGCTTTTGTCTTCTCACCACAGGAAAAGGAGTTTAGTGATTTCAACTATGTTATTAACACATGAAGAAAAATGAATTGGAAAACTTGACTCCCATCGCAAATAAGCTCATCGTGGTGCTAACATATTGGCCATGGGTCCCTTCTTTTGCAGTTCTAGGAAAAGTCATTGACGAAGAGTTAGAGATATTGTATTCGAAGTTCCTATTTGTTGGGATCTGATTCCAAGTCTCTGTGTTTATTTGATGTCCCTTCGACCCCACATTTGTTTCTGTGTTGATTGAGAATTACGAGATTCCTTTAGTTGTGTCTCTTTATTTGTTTCCACGGTGGGTGCATTTTTGCATTGAAGTTGCCAATCAATAGATTTACCATAATCTTCTCTCTACAATTTTTTTGATTAAACCCTCTACTGAAGAGATCTGTACCAGTCGTCCTCTGATATACACAGATCTAAAGAGGTCTCTGGCCAAGAAAATGTAGATCTGGCCAATAGCGAGGAAATGGGATTTTTGTGATTGTGGAATCATATGTAGAGATGGAGAATCGGTGTTTTGATCTCCATCCTTGCCAGCATTATGGCAAGCATAACCATTCTTCAGACAGATGTTCAACACTGAAGAAACATGCAACATTGAAAATTCACTATGAGTGGATCGATCCTTGGAAGTGGTTATCAACAACCAATCAATTATATAATTCTTACTGAAGAATTCAATCTCGCGTAAGACCAATATTGTAGCACATAGCATTTGTGTACCTCACATAAGTGGTCTCCTTATGGCGTAGCTTTTGAGCATGGCCCTCACAATATGAGATAAGATGTGGTTGTTTCCACATACCCACTTTGTGTTGTACTCAAATGGAACAAGTATGGTACTCTCTTGAGCATAGAAGGAGGGAGTACAATGATGAAAATCTCATGCACCTTAATGGGGGAGTTCAAAAATTCCAGTGATGATGACTCATGAAACCACTTGTGGTCTCTCCTTTCAACTGAAAAAGGGGGGAATTGATGATGGAATTGAAGATGGTTGTTAGACAGAAAGTTTCGACAACAAAAAACAACAAGTATGCCATATGGGCATGAAATTTTCCAAATGGGCAACTGTGGTCTGTATATGACAGACTTTAGCAGAATTATTATTTAATAAGTTTAAGTTGAATCACACATAATTTAGATGTTAATTTTGATTTTGAGAGCAATGATGTGGACATTTAGTTCACATAGATGGTCATTCGACCTAGTAGAGGACAAGACGATCCTTCTGCATTGCAGCTTGGAGTTTTATTAAGTTTTCAGGCATTTTCAAGGATGTGTCGGACTATAAGTTGAATCACTTCTCTTGGTTCCCTCTCATCAGATTGGAGTTTACATTAAGTGAATAAATTGCATGCATCCTAGCTCACATGATTACATAGTGAGATTTTCCATAGATGGCAAACTTTGGCAGGATTATGATTCAATGACTTGCAATTGAATCATACACATTATACATTCGGATGCTATTGAACACCTAAAAGTGTCAAGATTGGTTAGTGGTTATCCAAAAACCATCAGATACATGGTATCAACTGGTCAGTGGTTATCCCAAACCACATATTCAGAGAGCACTTCAGTGATACACTGATAGTAGAGTGGTGATACTACATGTTCACCAATTAGCAGAAGACATCATATTCTTCTAGCTCAAATACTTGGCAAAATGATCAAATTTTCAAGCAATCAGGGAATGTTCAGATATTGTAGTTGTTCACTTCCATATCTCAACTCTCTTCCATTTCATTTCAGATGAACAAATTCAGCATCCATATTGGCAGTTTTTCAGGCAATTCTTCATTGAGGCTCAGCGCAGGAGTTTCAGTATGAAGATTTGGAATTGATACCAATTTATGCTTTATTGTTGGTATTATTGATCAGACTTGTGATTGAGGGGGGGATTGTCAGCTTATGGCTTACCTTAGCCAATCACTAAGTCTAAATTGTCACCTATATTTGTATTATTCATTTAGGATATTAGTAATATATCCTTAAGTGATGACTATTGTTTTAGTTAAGATTGCCTAGCCTAATCATCATGCATGATTTTAGGATCTAGAGCAAATCTCTCTATGAGGTGGCATCACTCATTGTACTATAAATATGTAACATTGGTGTGAATACATTGAGTGTTGGCTAGTGAGCCTTTCAGGGATGATTTTAAGGATGGAAATTTATTTAAAAATGTAGAAACCTTGGCGAATATTACTAATCCTTCATATGTCAACTATAAATTTTTGGCGATATTTTTGTAAAAATATTCAAATTTATAAGTATTTTATATAGTTTTTATAAACTTTGGGCGATTTTTAAGGTAAAATAATTTTATCCTATAGAATTTGGGCGAATCATTTTTAAAATAGCGAATCTCGTTTTTGGAAAAACCATGGAAAATTAGCCCATGAGCGAAATTTAGCCCCTAAAATCATCCCTAGAGCCTTTTCTACCATGTTGTTGTTCTTGTTTATGTTTTATCAATTGATATTAGAGCTTCTTTGTTTTATCACCCTCGAGGTGTTACAAAATTATAGAATATTGTGTAGACCAAGATAACATTACATTTGGTAAACATCAGTAGGATAATAAAGAGTGAGCATATTTCCCTTAGAGTATGACGATGGGGTGGAAATTCTCACAATGTTAGCTAACAAAAGAGTAAGGAAGTGGGCCCAGTGACAATAAAAAAAAATGGATGCATTGATTGAAAGTTGGGTGTAGCTAACCCTTTACAATGTATCATATTAAGCAAATGGCCCCATTAATCCCCATTCAAATCTCCTTAATTATGCATCCGTTACTCTACAAACTATCCTTCAGTTACTCTTAAAACTCTCCTTTATGATGTAAATGGCCAAAAGTTAGCAAAGCTAAAATGTTTATTAGAGATTTTTTCCCATTATAGTATGTTTTATTATAATAAAATAAATAAAATTGTTGTAAAACTTTTTTAATAAAAATAATTAGATATTTAAGATTTACTTAATTAAAAAAATATTATTATTAATCAATTTTAAAAATTCATGTTCTTAGTGATTGGATAAATTTTCTTATATGAATAAAAAAAAATTAAATAAATAAAAAGACAAATAATAATGACTCCATCGGCTTCAACATATAGTTATGATGATATGCATTTATATTGTGAGAAATCTTTTCTCGACTTTCGTCTAGTAAATTAATTATGCAATGGCATTTGTCCATTGATATCTCTATTGTCAATTTTGTCAATCTAATATTTATTTTCCATCTCTCTGAGTTGGTTGGATTTTCCTCCCTCTCTTGGGCTTTCAATTTGTGTGCACATGCATGTTTTCGGTGTCATTGCAGTGCTTTCCCATACACATTGCACGTACCATCCCTAACTTGCTAGATTTGGTAAATTGTACCATTTCCTTTGAAACTACAATTTGATGGTGCATTCGAACAACTCAAGCAAATGATTTATACCCCAAACCATTTGGATCATCCATTTGTCAGCCTCTCCATCCATCAAAGCATTGCCATATGTTATTTTATGAACTTGTTGTGACACCTATAAGGAAGCAAAGCATTGCCATATGTTATTTTATGAACTTGTTGTGACACCTATAAGGAAGCACCGTTTGTCATGTTTTTGTTGTGACATCTACAAGGAAGCAACATTAGCATTTATTGTGTGGTTGAGATATTTTCATAGAAATTTTGGCCCATATTTTTATTTGTTGTAGGGATGTAGTGGGTAATGAGGAGGAGGAGGGCGATGGGGGGTATTTTTTTTGTGCAATTTAGGTGAGAAATGGCTTATGTATCCCTACAATTATAGGGAAATTGGCTATGTTTTCTATGTGGATTTTAGAACCCGCTAATTTCCTTTTAAACATAAAAAATCCTAATATTAAACCCTAGACAAGCACTCCTTAACCCTAGAATTAACACTTTAATTTACCCCAAACAAAACCCCAAAACATAATTATATATTTGGATATATTTATAAATATAAAACCCTAAATTTATCCTAACCTTTAATAAACAAGAAAGTAAGAAACCCTAGTGACTTTTATAAAATTAAACTATTAAATAATTCTACTTAGCCGACACTAATAAAAATTTTCCATTTCTAATATTTATACCAGCTCTTCCCTTTCTCTTAAGACCCAGGCTCTTTGTCCTGAAGATGGATCCTAGTCTGGATCCGAAACGTCAACAATCTAATGACTACACTGTGGCTTTTCCGATAAAAACTGAAAATCCCACCCACAGCAATCTCACTCATCATCTTCTAATTTTATTTAGTTTTCCATTTGATTTAAGTCTAAACTACAATTTGGAAGGTTTAAAGTTTCAATTGTACTTTTTAGACATACAAGCTTTTGTGGGTTTGTAAACCCTTGGGCTTGGAATTTGTTTAAAAGGTGTTATGTCTATGAGTTTATGCACATAATTTATTGAGATCCATAGTTTGCATTGGTGTTTACAACTTTGAGGAAAAGGAAAACAAATGGATGAAAAGTGATGCAATGCTAGTCAATCAGACCACTTAGATCTATGCACCCATTGAAGATTTTAAGGAAAATATATAGATGGAAGTTTGTTTACAATAGTAAAATTCATTCTTATCTACTACACTCCATCTCGAACTAAGCAACCCATGTAAATTGACTCCTCGTGCCAAAATTTAAAATGGGCTCTTAGAATATTTGAATGTCGTGGTGTGCAATTCTAGATATTTGTAGTGTAAAATCGCCATGTCATGTAAAACAAAATAAATTTTACAACCCTAAATATTGGTTCACAAAATTTACTAGATATGGTGCTTCTCTACAAGAGTTGGACGAAGGAAATCTTGTAAAATTATATGTTATGATGAATTCCTAATACATGATCTTTGTTTATTCTCTAGATGATTAATATTTATTAGTTGAAATACCATCTCAAAACTTTTCATTTATATCAATCATTGTCCTATGAATTTAATTTTGTAGGATTTCTATTGGAACTCTAAGATGACATTGTTACTATTTTGTTCATTCTTTCAATTGTTTGGATGAAATCCTATCATGGTAATTCTATTGTTTTTTATGTATTTTTATTATTTCTTCCCTTTCGATGAAAATTAAAAACCTACTTATTTCCAAATTTTAGTTCTTATATATAACTTTGTTGTAAGCATCTAATATTGTTTTTAGATGGAACTATATTTTCAGCATCTAATGCTATATCAAATTGATCCCTACAAATTTTGTTTTGTAGTATTTTTGTTATAAAAAAAATACATGGTTACACTACCAAGGGAAAACCTCTAAGTATTACCCCTCATTTCAAGGATGGTACCCAAGGTAACCTTAGAATATTCAGGGAACAAGGATAACCAAAAATAAGGATCAAATCCATGACAATAATATATTCATTAAGAACCCAATATGTCACTTACAGTAATTTAATCTGGGTAAGGAGAATAATAATCATTCCTCCCAACGAGCACGCATAGACACTAGAAAGGACAAAGCGAGTGAGTGGGATGCATGGATCCATAGGGGGGGTGAAAACCCCCTATTACTGGAATGTTTTAGAAAATGAAACTATAGGATCTAGTGTTTGCACCCAATTCGTCACTGTGTGAGCAAATTATGAGTGCTTACATGCCCAGTTGGGCTCTGCTAGGCATGATAGCTATAAGGTAAAAGGTTAGAAAGAAAAACAACAAAGCAATAAACAAAAACTAAACTAAACTTAATAAAAACTAAAAGCATGTGAGAAAATGAAAAATAGAGACAAATGGACCAATATCACCAATGTATAAGTTGATATGTTGATGAAATCCAAAGATACACAAAGAAGAAAGGGGACTTGGGTCCCTCCTTTCTCCAATGGAAG
>ML787182.1:168740-179997 GCA_009831015.1 Picea engelmannii
AAGTGAGGGGTGAATAGCTTATGAAATGCAGCCTCCAATGTGTGTTGCCAAAGAATGAGTCCTTAGCAATCTCAGCAGCATAACAGTATGAAGAATTCCTTGAGAAAATGGTGGTCATTCATGGCTTTTTATAGCCAAGCATTTGGTTATTATGTGGCCTCTTTTGAATGTGAAAGGGGGCTCTTTAGGGCACAATTAGGTCTTTGACCAGCCCACCATGAGGATTGAGCTCGGATTTGGTGTCAAATCGACTTGGGAGCTGATCCATTAGTGGTTGGGAGGCCGACCAATTTCAATAAATGCGTTGTTTAGCAGGCGCGCGGGTTTTTAGCCCAACAGTCGCGCCTTTCGCACATATGCACTCTTTGTACGATTCTATTACGCGCATACGCGCACGCACTCAGATGATGTAAAGCGCCCTTCAATTTTTTGGCCATTTTGTATAGTTTTGACCTCTTTTTGCAATGTTGTGGCATTAATCTTGTGCCATGAATGACTCCAGTCCTGTTTTGATGATGTGGAGTTCTTGTCGCCACATGCGGACGGAATTTCAGTGATAACAGATGCCCCCTGATGGATGAGGTTAGGAGCAAAACGTATAGCCGAAATCCATCAATGTTTCTTTTGCTGAGGATGGTGGTGTAAGGGAGAGCAAGAATGAGACCGCGTCGAGTGATCCTTTGGAGAAGAGAGGAATCTGAAGATCCCAACTTTCCACAATGTGTGTATCAATATACAAGTGTGTACAAATGAGGTGGGCATGTCCCATGCTCGTGTAATGTAACTCTGAAATGTTTATGTAGACAACTGCAGAGCTCTGGGGGGTGGAATGAGAAAGGCAGAAGACAATTCTGCAACGGAACATACTCTGAACCAGCGGTAATGGTCGCGGAAGTAAACGGCGACGGTGATAGGGGCATTGGTGGCCCGACCCAGTTCAGAGGTCTTCGGCAACTGATAAGAAAAACTGCAATAGTCGCAAAGTAAGGCCCACCGCAACATGAGAAAGTGTTGGCGTCGAATGTGATGGGGGTCAACGACATCAGGGAGCAATGGTGTTTCCCCCTGTGTCGTCCGAGATCGCTCATTGAATGGGGAATGAGGATCAAGATACTGTCATCCTTTTGGAAAAGTGTGCGGATGTCGACAAAAGGAGGACGCGACTCCCAGAAGCAAGGGGCTTCGCAGAATCTACTGTGGTGAGGAAGTGGTAGAGGTACACGGACGGAGTCAAAAATGTGGGGGGACTCCAGACGACCCTTGGTTGGAGGGTGTATGATAGAAGGCATGGCCGCAACCATGTGACAAGATCGAGTGTCAAGGGGATGACAAGATCAGGGATAAGTTGTGCCAGAGGTGGGACAATGTGAACAAATTCAGAGGATAGAGGTAAGTGACCTGGGTAGAACTCTGAAGATATAGATGATGCCAGCGGGGGTAAAAATGAGAAGCAGCGCTCCAACCAAGGGTGACAGGGGTTGCGTGTGGCCAAAAGGAAAGCAGGTCGCGAATGGTGATGACAAAAAGTAAAGGATGGAAAACCGAGGCGTCTGTACAACAAATAATGAATAAATGTGAGAAAGATGTGAAAAATACAGAAACGAGTGCCCCAGTGTGAAGTGAGTGCCCCAGAGAGGGCAGAAATTTTTGGGAAAAATGATGAAGGGTGGGGGCCCCATTGGTGAGTTTCTGTATGAGGTAGATGTAATGAAGATAGGTTTGCAGATGGGCAAACTAAGGGTGGATGAAATGGTGGGTTCATGATCCTGCGGAGGTGCAGGTAAAGAAAAGAACATGACCATAAAGTGATGTGTTGGGAGTCCGTATGGGAAGCTAGCAAAAATGAGGAGAAGAAGTATGGGGTTAATTCGCGACATGATGAAAGACTACCGGGACTCCCATCCCTAAAGGGTAATGAAGAAAAGCATGAGTGTCAAAAGTTCCAAAAGGTGCTATGAATGGGACAACTCATGCGGGTGAGAGTGCTACCGGATTACAGTACTGAAGATGTAAATGGAGGTGTGAGTACTGCAGAGCCGGGAATCAGGATCCTAAAGGCCAATATCAGAGGGCGTGACTGGAAATGTAAATGCAGTACAGAGGGAGAGACTACATGCCAGTGCTGAGTATATACCTGAAGGACGGGTGTGACGAGATGATGACCAAGTACCTGCACACAGGACAACCAAATACCCAAAGTGAACAATATCTGAAGAGAATAACAAATATGCGCATGTATTAGATAAATGTGACAATGCGCGTGCGCACCTGGCCATGATGTGAGAAAAAGGTGCCCCGGGGGCTCAGGATGAAAAATGGACCAGGGATAGCCATGATGTAGGTGGCGAGATGTTGATCCCGTGGCTGAAGACAGTTTGAAAAATGGACGCTCTGGGCTCCCGGAATGGTGAGTGGAAGTTTGGCAAAAACCCTATATATAGTTGTAGGGCCCATATTGCCACCTCATTTGTACCTGCTGCTACAGTGAGTTCTAGAGCAGATCTAGAGGAGATTGAGTGATTTCGAGAGCACGAGGCATCCGTTTCCCGGCGTGCGAGTTTCAGGTTAGTGGTCTGAACATCCTGCATAGTTATAGGTTTTCAATTTTTGGGCAGGGTAGGTACGGGGGGTCGTACGGGGGTTTTAGGAGGTTTTTGGGTAGAGGATGGGCCCACATGCGCGGGCGACTCTGTGGAAGGCGCTCATGAGTGCGCGCCTGTACCTTGAGGAAGCGCGCATGTGTGCGCGTGGGTAGTAAATTAAGGTGCGCCTCAGGGGCGCGCCTGTGAGTTGGACAGGCGCGCATGAGTGTGCGCCTGTAAAACGAACAAGCACGCTCACGAGCGCACCGGTGGGTATGACAGGCGCGCCTGAGAGCGCGCCTATAGTGTGAACAGGCGCGCTTATGAGCGCGCCTGTGGGAAAAATAGGTGCGTGCTCATGCGCGCCTGTATAGTGAACAGGTGCGCATGTGTGCGTGCCTGTGGGTGGTAAAACCGCGCCTTTGAGGCAAGGTTTCAGGGTGAAAAATTTGCTCTTTTTATATGTTTTGGATAATTGCCTAATCTAATATAGGACTCTGGGTTGTGTGCAGGCGGCGATTAGTGAGCATGGATGTGCGATGGCGCGAGCGGGACTGGGAGCCGTTGCGGGAGGAGGTGGTCAAGGCGAGGCTGGCAGTTCGGGCGTCTTTAGCAGCCAGTGGGTTGCTAAAGTTTTTTGAGTGCCCTCTGATACGGGCCCAGGAGTATTTTCTCCAGTTTCTGATTGAGATGTGGAGCCCCGAGCAGCACTGCTTCCTCGTGCAAGGAGAGTAGATTACCTTCACTGCGGTGGAGGACATCTATTTCTTGACTGGGCTCCCCTTCTGGGGAACACCGTTGTCGGCAGATCCTGTGTTGCTGAGAGATACTCCTCTGCAGGAGGTCACCGAGCGATACTGATCAGGCAGGAACTATATGACTGGGTCATCAGTGTGCATCAGTGCGATAGATGTTTTGTTGCATCGTTGCGTAGCAGCGATGATAGTGCAGGTGTACGGGACCCGAGCGCCCCACTGGATTAGTGGTGGCGAGCTGATGCTGATGGAGAGGGTGGTGGTGGGCCGTGAGCAGTTTTCCTGGGGTCTGATGCTACATGCGCACATGATTGCGCAGCTGGACCGTTGTCGGTCCACAGGCAGGGGGGAGTTCGCTTTTGGCTCCATCCTGGTGGCCTTCTTCTTGGAGAGGGTGTCGATGTTGCGTCAGAGGGTGGTGCTGGAGGTACCAGGGGTACGAGAGCCACACATGAGGCGGTGGTCCCAGATTTTGGTTCGCCACGGCGGTGGCGAAGGTGGACATTACTTCACTGAGGAGGCAGCTCAGATATGGTGGCAGATGCCGCAGTTTATACTCCAGTTCCCCTATGCTGGGGTGGACTTCCGGGGGGACCCGGATATGGTACTGCCTCCTGGGGAGGTTTTTGACCACAGAGGTATGTTGTCTATTTGTATGTTGTGATTGTTTTTGTGATTTTGATATACCAGTGCATATGTTTGATGTCTAGACACTGATACCATCTGTTGTTACTTGTTTGGTGCATGTGCATATTTGGCACCTCGTGGGCGTGAGGTGGAGGTGTTTAGAGCATCGACGCAGCGAGAGCAGGAGAGACCGCCGTGTGCAGGGAGGCGTCCGAGGGATGAGGCTGTTGGAGGACCAGCCGAGCCCGAGAGACCAGCGCAGAGGCGCCACTTTGATGACCCTGGTGCGGGGCCATCTCATGCTCCTCCGGTGGTAGCCGGAGTAGGTGATGATGATCTAATCCGTCGGTTTGAGACGGTGTTTCGAGACGTGCCTGAGGGCATGTGGATCCGTATCCAGGACGAGGAGTTCCTAGAGAAGTGTATCGGGTTACCGCCACCATGGCATTCGATCATGCGGCGAGCGGTTGTGCTAGCTGCGATGACGAGTGGACGTCTGCCGCCTGGGCAGGGTGGTCCTGTGGATGTGCCCCCACCACCGCCTGGGGCAGGTGAGGGTGGGCCACCACCTCCTCCTGAGGGAGGGGCAGCTGGGGGTGCACTAGAGGCCCCTTGATTTGTATGATGTATTGTGTATACCTTTTTGATAGGCTGGTGAGCCAATTTTTTGTACTATATTGTGGCACAGGCCTGTGGGCCAATGTATTTTTATGTATGTAACCATTCGGACGGTCGGGGAGGCCCATATATATATATGAGTATACATGTTTTTTGGATCCAAATGTGTTTTACATATGTTGGTTTATGTTTTTGATGATGTTGATGTTATCTATATGTTGTGACAGGATATATGAGATGTTTTATGTATGTGTATTTTGATGTGAGATATGCCAATCTAGCACCATGTTAGCTATTTCATCTGTTGTTTGATTCAATTCTCTTGGAATATGTGTAAATGTAATAGAATCAAAATGTCGAGATAATAATCTAACCTACAGGTATTTGCGAAAGAGGCACGGATCGCGTACACGGTACACATTGTTAAGTTGGAGAACGACCAGTTGAGAGTCGAGGAAAATGCTAAGGTGACGAATATGATGATGTTGGGCGTCAGTCAAGAGGCCAATGACAGCAGTGTATTCGGCTTGGTTATTTGTTTTTGGTCCTAAACAGATGCCGCTGGAATGTAGCATTTCATGTGAAGGGGTGTAGAGAGCCCAAGCAGCTGAAGCGAGATTTTGCGTCCAACGGCTAGCGCCGTCGACGTAACCAATGTGGTAAGCTGGTGGAGGGGTCATCTGTCAATAGCACAAAGGATAGTTTAGATGAGGGAAAAAAAGATTAAAAACGCTAGAAAAAGAAAAATAACCTGAAGTAGCGTGACTACATTTAAGCATAAAATTTCTTGAGGTATAACCCATTGACGGGTTCTTTGAGCGTTAGGCCTTCGGGGGAGGCCAAGATGTATGCGCCTTTGGTGAGGCAATGTTGGATGATGTAAGGGCCATGCCAAAGGGATTCGAATTTTCTGTGGCCAAATGTATCGTGAGCGATATCATAAGCAAGGACAAGGTCGCCTTCGCGAAACGATCGAAGGTTGACATGGCGATCAAAGGTGGCCTTGGATCGTTTTTTAGATGCCTCGTTGTTCTGTAATGAGGATCGGCGATCTTCATCCAGAGACTCCAAGTTCAGCAAGCGCTGCTCCATTGGGGCAGTGTCAGGTAAAAGCTCAATGGCGATGCGAAGGGTGGGAATTTCGCACTCGATGGGAAGAGTTGCCTCGATTCCATGGACTAGATGAAATGGTGTGAAAACTGTGGCAGTCTTCACTACCATTCGATAAGCCCATAGCACGGAAAATAACATATGATGCCAATTGGTTTTATGTTTATTAACCGTGCGCTGTAACATGGTATTGAGGAATTTGTTGACTGCCTCGACCTGTCCGTTTGACTGAGGATAGCAAGGTGAGGCAAACTCATGAGAGAAGCCTAACCGAGATGAGAGTTCGACAAAGATCTCATTCTCAAAATGTTTCCCATGATCGGAAACCAATTGGAGTGGTACTCCGAACCGGGAGATGACGTGGTTGAAGAAAAAACGTGTTGCTGTGTCAGCGGTATTGTTGAAGGTGGGCATAGCTTCGGCCCATTTGGTGAAGTAATCGACAGCGACAACAATATATTTGTGACCATTGCTGGAAGGGGGATTGCAAGTCATAAAGTCAATGCCCCATTTACAAAAGGGGCCTGCAGTAATGACAGGGTGAAGAAGAGCGGGGGGAGCGCGGGTTTTGTTGGCATAGAGTTGACATTGCTCACAACGTCTCACGGCATGAATGCAATCATGAAACAGGGTAGGCCAAAAGTAACCGGCCCGTATAATCTTTTGAGCCGTAGAGATGCCCGAAAGATGGCCCCCACAGGCACCGCTGTGGCAGTCATTTAAGACTCTGTCGGCCTCGTCAATAGTCAGGCAGCGACGAAGGATGGTGTCGGTGCCTCGCCGGTAGAGGATGTCTCCGATGAGGATATAGCGGGGGGCTTGATGGCGAATATGCCGGCAATCATCTCTGGATAGGAGGTTTCCGAACTTTTGAGTTCGTAGGTAGACGAGGAGGTCGCCATACCAAGGATCATCAGAAGCGATGTAGAAGAGATGTTCGTCAGAAAAGTCTGTATTGACGGGGGCACTGGGTGTGTCAGAGGGGAGAGCCGTGACAAGTTCGGAAAGAACAAGGGCCTTCTTACTCTTTGGTGTTGAGAACTCGAGGTCATACTCCTGAAGGATAACGATCCATCGAGCGAACTTGCCGTTGATTTGTCGACGGCTGAGCAAATATTGCATAGGGTTGGAATCTGCGATGACTTTGGTGGTGTGAAGCAGAATGTAATGACGCAGTTTCTGAACTGCGAGGACAATTGCCAGAGCCAGTTTCTCTTCATGTTTGTACTTCAGGGGTGGTCCTGAGAGGTTCTTACTGACGTAGTAAATGACGTGTTCACGATTGTCATCTCTGAGCTAGACAAGGACGCCGGCTACTGATACAGCTGATGCTGATACGTAGAGAATGTAGTCACGATTGTAGTCAGGTGCACTAATCAAAGGTGCATTTCAAAGTGTTGTCTTCAGATCGTCAAATGACTGTTGGGCATAATCGTCCCACTGAAAAGGGATGCCGTGACGTAGTAAGCGAAGGAAACCATGTGCGCGTATAGCGTAATCAGGAACAAAGCGTCTCAGAAAGTTGGCTTTTCCCTGGAGACTCTGTAGTTGTCGCAAGTTCCGAGGAGGTGGAATTTCTATGATGGCTTGGACTTTGAGGGGGTCCACGGTGATACTGCTTTGTGAAACGATAAAACCGAGGAGGCGCCCTGTGGTGACGCAAAACACACACTTGAGAGGGTTTAAGCGGATGTTGTATTGACGACACCGTTGAAAGATGATTCGTAAATCATCAATATGTTGGGTGCGCTTCTTAGATCGAGCGGTGAGGTCGTCCAAGTAGGCGAGGATGATTGTAGCCAGATCATGAAAGATGTATGTCATGGCTCGTTGGAAAGTTGCGCTAGCGTTTTTGAGGCCGAAGGGCATGACACAATATGAGAACGTACCCCAAGGGGTAATGAATGCAGTTTTGTACTGATCGGCTGGGTGAATTTGAATTTGGTTATAGCCAGAGAATTTGTCCATGAAGGAGAGAGCCTCATGGTGGGCGCAATCGTCGATAATATGATCGATGAAAGGCGTTGGGAAGTTGTCTTTGGGACATGCATTGTTGAGATCGCGAAAATTGTTGCAAACGCGGATAGATCCCTGTTTTTTGTCGACGGGTACAGGGTTGGAAACCCATGACGTATAAGCGATGGGGTAAATGAATCCGGCCGTACACAATTTGTCAATTTCGTCTTTGATAGCCGCGGCCTTGGATGGGTGTAGCGGTCGTTGTTTCTGGCGCACTGGTGTGACGTCAGGCTAGGTGTCGATGTGATGTTCGATGATAGAGGGGTCTAGGCCAGGCATCTCCGTGTATGACCAGGCAAATATATCCCTAAATTCCTGGAAGAGGGCTTTGTATGCAGCAATTTCCTGAAGAGTGCAAGCAGCTCCAATGATGATTTCTTTGACTATGCCCGGTTTGACGGAAATGTCGGTTTTGATAGTGGGGGAAATGTTAGCCAGATTGCCTTCTTCAAAAGCGTCAGGTGCAGGAATGGGATTGTTGAACCAATCGACAGTTCCTGATGGGATAAAGTCTTTGGTTTCGACTGCGTAAATGGGATTGTGACTAGGAGGCATGAGGGCTTCCTACGGCAGGAAGAGTGCACGATGATGTAGTGCGTCCCAGGGAGAGTCCAGGCGTTGTAGCTCTTCCAGTATTTCTTCGTCGCATTGGAAATGACGGGAATATAACGGATCATGAGGAGTGATCTCAGTGACAGTGTGGTTGCCCCCTGCTGTAGAAACAGAGGAGGTGAGGCTAGAAGAGAGTGAGGGTTCACTCGACATAAACCATATATTGAGGTACTGAGGGGTATTTGTAGTGGTGGGATGACGAGTCTCCGTAGGGGGATGGGCAGGAGAGTTGGGTGGGTTACGAGGTAAATCCTCAGATATGTCATCCAAGAACCATGGAGGCGTAGGGAGTGCCTCAGGCTCGGGAGAGATGATATGGAGATCTTCAAATGGTGAAGATATGTCGATGATTGCCTCTGCGGGTTGGTGAAGCAGGGCTAACTGACGTCGTCAATATTCGATGATTATCGGACATTGGTATGTAAAATGAGCCAATGAATCGCAAAGAGAGCAAGGGCGTCTCATGCGTTCATTGACTGAAGTAGTGACATAACGAATATCAGTGATAGATGTTGTGGATGACTTCGCCGGGCGTGGGTTGTTCTGAAAGTCGCGGCTTATGATAGCTAATGCCTGTCAGAAACGAGGCAGTGCTGGACAATGATGAGTGTAATGACCATACTCAGAACAGATGGCACATGCGAATTTGGTCTTCAACCCTTTACTACTGGAAGGTTGAGTGGTAGCAGTAGTAGTGAGTGGTGTGGGGGTTGGATTAGGGGGAATCAAATTTCGTAACTCCGGTAGTGATGGGTAGTTGTTGGTTTGGTGACCCTCTTTGTCACAAAATGCGCAAGGTGGTGGGATGCATGGAGGAAGTGGGGCTGTGGGCTCCTTCTTCGCTTTCCTTCCCCCGGCTGTAGCAGGGGGAGTAGGGGGTATGGGATTAGTGGGGGCATTGGGAGTAAGAACAAGAATCGTCATGGGGAGTCCAGCCTATGGGCGAGGGACCATCTCAGGTGGATGTAAGTACCACACTGGGATTGCTAACACCATATTGGGTAGTGTGAGCATTGTGGCTACCTGGAAAGCTTCGATACCGGGTGGAGGGTAAAAGAAGAGAACTTGAGTGAGGGGTCGAGTAATTGTTTCCCAAATAGGACTAGGCCCTTGAGGGGATGTGGACTCGTGGACTGTTGGTGTCGACGGATGCGCAGGAGGCTCCTGTGGGAGTGGTGCTACGACTGTTGAGACGTCAGGAATGACTGAAGCCTCCTGAGAAGGACTAACATCCTCCTGGGTAGTTTCTTTAGAGGAAACAACGCATACTTGGCTAGGGGGAAGGAGTGGTGGTGCTCCATGGTATGTCCCTAACAAGGATGGATCTTTGAAAATACCAGGACCCATCTCAATGAGTGGATATACGTCTTTGTTTGAATGGATGAGAGGAAGGATGTTATCGAGATTGGCCGATGGGTTAGGTTCGTAATGTGTGACTTGGTCGACGGTCACTATCTTCCTGTTGAGGGCGAACATAATTGTCCGAAAGATGGATGATGCTACTGCCTTCATAGCATACATGTAGGTACGGCCAAACAAGATATTGTAATCGAGTGGAGCGTTGATAACTTCAATGTCAATAATAATGGTTTTGCCCCCGAGTTCTATGGGGACATTTTGGAAGAGCCCTTCGGGAGATGATGGTCGTCCGTCATAGGCTCGCAATGAGATGGCGGAGGGTAAGAGTTCTGGGGAACCAAGCTTCTGCCATACTGTTTTGGACATGATGCATGTGGATGCCCCTTCGTCGATGATGCACCGATGGACGGTGATGTTCCATATCTTGACTGGTATTTGAATAGCCACTGCGGCGGGAAGGCGCGGTTCACATATATCAAGGTCAAATGTGATGAGTCGAGTATCGGAAGGGTCGACGGCGCCCATGGCGGAGAGTAGTGATTTCCGCTGAGTAGGACAAGTTTGGAGGACTTCCAAAACTGACATGGCAGCCGGGGATTGTGCTAAGTCATCTACCAAGATGTAGTTGTGAGCGGCCCTAGCCTGTGGGTTGTGGACATTCCTGCGTAAAGGGATGCGAGGGATGCGCAATGGTGGTTCGGCAGAAGGGCGAGGGATCACCAACGGAGGTCCCGTTGGTGTAGGGTTTGTTTCTGAATATGTAGGAGTAGACTCAGCTGTTGCAGGATATTGACGATTGCGTGTTTGCAGAAGGATTTCTTCCTCACTGGTGAGAAGAATTGTTTGTTCCACCGAATTGTTGAGATTATGGTATTGGGCTACCTGAGGTGGGGGATGCTGCGTATCCTGCTGGGTGTTTATGACACCTTGATGTGGGATAGGATTTTGCAGCACGGTGGGAGGGGGTTGTTGCGCATATTGTTGTTGTGCCTGCTGAGGGGCAGGTTGCGCAGGAGAAGGGGGAATACTCCCAGAGTCTTTCAACCTCTTGAAATCAGCGATCTGTGGGCAATGGTGAGTGTAATGACCATATACGCCACAAAGAGCACAAGGGTGGATGGTTTTAACAGTGTTCCTCCCTTGGCATTTGTTGTTATTTCCCCCCTGGAGGTTTTGGTTCCCTTGGATTGGGTTTCCCCCAATGGGTGGATGCTGTGGGGGTTGATTCCCGCCTTGACCAGGATTGATGTTGTTATTCCTGTTCCATCCTTTCCTCCTGTTGTTGTTCGAAGGGTTAGTTGGATTGGTTGTGTTCAACTGTTCAAAATTTTGATACTATTGAGCAGCAGAGGGTTGAACAAAGTTGACCCCCGCATGAGGATGTGGGGGAGCCATGGGTTGTGGAGGACCCGGAAAGGGAAAGTATGGATTTTGTGGTGGTGCGGCTCCATAAGGTACATAGGAAGGCGTGGCATTTTCACTAGTACTATAGGGTGATGTGGAGGGGGGACCACTTGTATTTGGAAGAGGTGGATGTATGGGAGGTGCCGGTGGCGGTCCACTAATGGGTGGAGG
>ML787182.1:183024-214290 GCA_009831015.1 Picea engelmannii
GACCAGCCCACCATGAGGATTGAGCTCGGATTTGGTGTCAAATCGACTTGGGAGCTGATCCATTAGTGGTTGGGAGGCCGACCAATTTCAATAAATGCGTCGTTTAGCAGGCGCGCGGGTTTTTAGCCCAACAGTCGTGCCTTTCGCACATATGCACTCTTTGTACGATTCTATTACGCGCATACGCGCGCGCACTCAGATGATGTAAAGAGCCCTTCAATTTTTTGGCCATTTCGTATAGTTTTGACCTCTTTTTGCAATGTTGTGGCATTAATCTTGTGCCATGAATGACTCCAGTCCTATTTTGATGATGTGGAGTTCTTGTCGCCACATGCGGATGAAATTTCAGTGATAACATCCAGGGCTAGGCGACCGTCATTTGAGTCGTCGCCTCATCTTCGTGAACAAATAATGCAAGATGAACAGAGCTCTGGAAAGGATATGGAGGTGGAAGCAGAGATGTCTCATCCAAAGGAAACTTGCACTTGGGATCCAAGGAAATGCCTCCCCCAAGAAACTATAGCACCAAGGTATGTGATTAACTCCACTAGACGGGGAGCACACTTAGGTCATGAATGACCATGCCCTGACCAGTAAATTTTTAGGGTTATGGCCCTCTGAAAGATATCTCACATGCTGGATCAAAACGCGGTGGAACCCAAAAGGGGACTATGAACTTCATCTCAGATTGAAAGGATTCTTCACGATCATTTTCTACAATATTGAAGACAAGGATCGGTTCTTTGAAAATGGCCCATATTTATTCAATTCCGTAGTGCTATATCTTCACTTCTAGACAGATTGCTTATGCCCAGAAAAATAGAATTTCTCTTTTGCACCAGTCTAGATCCTACTCTACTCTCTTCCCTAGGATTTTTGGCTCGAAGAAATCCTAATGGGTATAGGTAATACCCTGTGTATATATGTGAAATCCTCATAAGCAACAAAATAGAGGAGATATACTTCATATGCCTAGATCTGTGTGTACATGAACATCTCCAAAGATTTTCCAAGCTCGGTCGCCATGGAATATCAAGATGAGGATTGGCTTCAAACCATATATTATGAACATATACCCTTCGTTGCAGGAAATATCATGAGCATGGACATCTCTTTCACGACTTCCCCCTCAATGCCCCAGAACAATTGGCAGTGAAAGAAAAATCGAAAGATGGTTTCACACAGGTCACTAACTGCAAGAAAAAACCTCCCAAGAAACTCGGTCGGGGTGTTTGATTCTTTAAGTCATATACCAAATCCATAGGAAGTGGAAAATCCCCATAAACCAGGAAACCAATGCATTGATAAAGGCAAATCCAAAAAATCTCCAGACCCAGTCTTAGAGAAAATCATCACTCCCAAATCCCCTAATCATATGGATGCAAACAAAGGCCTAGAAGATGGGGGGGATACTGTAATGAACATGGATGAACAAGACCTAGCCAGCATAGATATGTAAAAACTAGAGGATGCATTCAACAGGAAGGAACTACAATCTATACCAGTAGAGCATCTTCAAAAAGTACACAAAGTCTTCATAGATTCCACAACAGGTGCCACTTATAGGTTGGGTATAAGTTCAGATCTAGGTCTCGACCCCAGAATAATGACTAAAGACGGAAAGAAACGAGAGCGTAAATGATCACAACAATTAATTAAAGAGGTAGGTCACTTTATGATCAACTCAGGATAGATCCAACGTCTCACCAAGGGATTATTCTCTCCACATCCTAACTCCTCATGATGAAGATCATTACATGGAATGTAAGAGGTATAAATGGAAGATCCAAATAGAGGATTTTTCGTACTTGCATAATGACAGAGGATCTGGATATTCGTTTTCTACAAGAAATAAAATGTGCAGGTGACGCAGCATCGGAAGTCTGTAGAAGGTGTTGGAGGAATTGTAATTTTACATATAGTGACTCCAATGGCACAAAAAGAGGACCGGAAATACCCTGGAACCCATCCACTGTAATTGATGATCAACCATTCTCTACAGCTAGAACACTGTCATCCCACTATCGTGCCATTAGTTTCAGCAAGGTGGGGGTACTCAAATTCTTATGGACCCCAAAATAATCAGGAAAAATATTTATTCCAAAACAGTGTCTCCTACCTGGGTAGACTGACAGGTAAAAAGCGTTGGATTTTAAGAGGAGATTTTAACATCATCCTCACACTTGAAGAAAACAGGGGGTTCAAGGTGGATCGAACAGGACAATGGTAAGTTTTGAGATCTCATTGATCATCTTAATATAATTGATATAGAATCCAATAATGGCACCTTCACTTGGTCTAACAAGCGATCTGGAGCCCAACAAATTGCTTGCAGACTCGATCAATTTCTAATTTCAGAGACCCTAATGCTTGAGGGAACCTCAATTGAAGCAACAATCCTCCTAAATTCGAGTTCTGATCACTGGCCAATTCAATTGTGGATTGATACAATAGCCACACCCAAATATAATCCATTTCGATTTGAAACTTTTTGCCTAAACTATCCTAATTTCCCAGAGATCTCTCACAGCTAGTGGGCAAATGCAGTAATCTCACATGGCTCACTAATGTACAGATTCCAACAAAGACTAAATAACTTCAAGAAGAAGCTCTAATATTGGATCAAGAACGTTTTTGGAAATATATTTCAGGGGCAGAGGACTTTGGAACAATGTCTGGAAGAAATCCAATAGGAATTCATTTTGTAGGGTCACTCAGATGCTTTACGCCAGGAAGAGGACCTACTCAGACAACAACTCGAGGAATGACACAAGCAGGAGGAAATCTTATGGAAGCAGAAATATAGAGTACATTGGCTCAAGGAAGGGGAAAATAATACAAAATTTGTTCACAACTCCATGGTGCACAAATGATACATCATCTGTATCACGAGGCTAGAATATTAATAGGGTAGTCCAATTTTGGACCATGATGGATTAGAATATGAGTTGGTAAACTACTCTAAGGAACTTCTATCAAAGTTGTCCATCAACTGCACACTGGACATCAACATATTAATCCAACACACATCGTCCCTCATTATGCCCGAGAATAATCAAGCCCTGATGAGGCCAATTACACTTGAAGAGGTGGGTCATGTCATCAAGGAAATTCCCCATGGAAAAGCACCAGGGCCAGATGGCTTCACAATTAACTTCTTCTACTATTGTTGGTCAATGATAAGGGAAGAGGTATGGAAAATTGTGGAGGAATCAAGGACTTCAAGGAAATTTCTCTCAGACCTTAATGTTACTTTTCTCACCCTAATTCCAAAGGAAGAATGGGTCACTCATTTGAATCAATTCCGACCCATTGCGCTTTGAAATTTACTCTAAAATATCATTACTAAAGTCATTGCTCTTCGACTAAAACCCATCCTCCCTTTCATCATCTCCGAGGAGAAATCGGGCTATGTTGAGGGGTGCCAAATCATGAATAGTGTCATCTTGGTCCATGAAGTGATCCACTCACTTAAATCCACCTGTACCCCAGGTATGCTCATCAAGATTGAACTATCTGAGGCATTTGACCGCCTTAGTTGGTAGTACATGCATTCCCTTCTTTCATCTTTTGGTTTTAGCAAGGATTTGACACAATGGATAATGAAAATCACTTATTCTTCTTTATTTTCTATCCTTGTTTATGGTGTACCCTCCCAACCTTTCTCTCCCTCCAGAGGAATCTGTGAAGGGGCCCCCTCTCCACTTTTCTCTTTGTCATCATGGAAGAAGGATTGGGATGCTATATCATAGCTTCTATAGAGGATGGATCTATTAAGGGTCTCCCTTTACATGGTCTGCAACCTGCTGCTTCTCATAGCCAATTTGTAAATGACACTATGTTGATGAAAACTTTGACTACACAAGAATCCATCAAACTCGATTCTATCCTCTCATACTTTAGTGAAGCTTCTGGCACAACCTTTAACTTGGATAAATCCCATCTCTTCTTTTTCAACACTCCTCTTGTAATCCAAAGACACATTTCTCAACTTTTTGGTATACCTAGGAGCTCCCCTCCATCCAACTACCTAGGCATTCCCTTATCTGACTCGACTGCACAAAACATATATTGGGATTCCCTTCTCCTCTCCCTTTACAATAGATTGAATTATTGGACTTTCATATCCCTCCATCTTGCAGCCAGATTGGTTTTTATCAAATCATTCCTCCAAGCCACCCCCTCCTACCTCTTATGTTCCTTAGTTGCTTCGCAAACGGTTATTAAAACCATCCAAAATATTCAATGAAACTTCCTCTGGCATGGTCATTATCCATTCAAAAAATGCGCTCTTATTAGCTAGGAGAAATTTTGCAAGCCAAATTCTATCGAGGGACTTGGACTCAAGGACCCGAGTCGGTTGAATATCATTATGGGAGCTAAAATATGGTGGTGTTGGCTCAAGTATCCAACCGAATTATGGACTAAGCTATGGAAGAAAAAAAATGCCCCCAATATCAGTGAGGCGCAACTTATTATATTTGATTATCAGATCCAGGGTTCAAATATTTGGAATGTAGCATGGCGCATTCACCCTCTAATCCAAGAGCATGCATTCTGGGAAATCTAGAATGGACAGAACGCTCTAGTTTGGACAGACTCATGGCAATAGTTACCTCTGGTGCACTCCTTGGAAAGCATGCACTCCATCCAGAACCGCATGCAATAGCTAGAGCCCCTCAAGGTAAAGGACCTTTGGTTAAATGTTTCACATCATCCCCCTTGGCGGACCTGAAACAATATTCCTCATGACCTCAATATACCTTCTAATTGTGACTTATGACCTTGGAATACCATCATTTCCCATAGAAATATTTGTATCAAGGAAGGACTAGATATTCTTCGTTGGGGACACTCCCCCTTAGGTACTTTCATAATTAAAGAAGATTATATCCTCCAAGAAAATTTCCATATACAACCAAAAGAGAACATCTGGCACATTATATGGAGATCAAGATTGTGGTCGAAGTCTCCACTTTCCTCTGGCTCATGGTACAAAATCGAATCCTTACCTCAATCTCAGGAAACGAGGATTCATTGAGCCCTAGATTTGTCATCATTGTCAGCAACAAGAAGAGTCAATGGATTATTTATTCAATCAATGCTCCATTTGTGGGGAGATATGGGATCAATATTCTCATATTATGAGGAAGACCAACAAGGAAAGAGACAGCATCATAAGCACCATAGATAACTGGGGATTTGTTTTCTTCAAGAACCCCATTTTAAATAGGATATGGCAGCTTCTACCGGGCGTTATAGTCTGGAAGATATGGAAATAATGAAACATACATATATTTCACTCGCATACCTCTCCCCCTTCCCACATCTGGTCAAATATTTATGGTGATATCCAGGAAACCATCCATGCCCAACATTGGACCCAGGAAAACCTCTTGTGCGATCCCTGGAAAACCTCATCCTTTTAAACTGGAAGTTCAACTTACAGTGATCTCCCCCTAGTGCAAACCTGCATCCCAGCTCCTTTTTCTCTAGCCCCACCTCTTGGGACTACCCCCCTCCTGGATTTCTCAAGATGAACATTGATGGTGCTT
The DNA here is from genome assembly GCA_009831015.1 of Picea engelmannii. NCBI lineage: Eukaryota > Viridiplantae > Streptophyta > Pinopsida > Pinales > Pinaceae > Picea > Picea engelmannii. The sequence continues at coordinate 188,580 of ML787182.1, forward strand.
CAAAGGGAAATCTCAGTCTCGTGGGTTTCAGAGTCGTCCTTCGAGACTACATGGGACAAATCAAGTACATATTGGCTAGAAACCTACACTTTGACTCTAACAACTCTGTATAGCTCTAGGGCCTCATAAGAGTAATCCAACTAGCTTCCAGCCTAAATTTGAAGAATTTAATTATTGAAGGGGATTCTAGAGTGATTATTTCACTGGCCACCAAAATCATAAATGGGTCTGATCCTTCAAATGTTTCCCCAATTTGGTGTCTTATTGGCCCTCTTGTGATCTAGGTGGATATCAGTGGCCACCCACCTCTTCCAACTAGCTCAAAACAGTTTTCTGACAATTTTGGCAATGTACTATTTTTAGCAGTTTTAACTTCAGGGGTCATTCTGAGGGCCTAAATGAAGGTTTTTTGGGATAGAGATTCTCAATGATAGTTGAAGGCATGATTGAGCCCCCAAAATGAATCTCCTCGAAGATACCTTTCCAACGGGCTATCATCCACCTAAAATAGAGATCGTATGCAAAATTTACGACCCCGGGAAGTTGATGTACTAACTTACCCAAACGGGCCCCACATGACTTTTGGCGCGTCATCTCCTAGCGTTAGGTTTTTAGATTTCTAGGGTTTTTAGCTTTCCTTTTTATTGTAAAAAATCCTTCATAGCCTCATTGTAATCATCTTCTTGTGAATGAGCACAACCGTCACATCTCTTCTCAGAGATAAGCCGCCACCATTCCAGCAAGCTTGTTTCCGCTGCATTTTACAGTTTCATCTTATTTCCTTATTGAATAGAAAACTGATTTTATTATATCTATGTTATTGTGTGTTAAGCACCTATTAATAATATGTATTCATTTCATTCTGGTCATAAAATCCAAATCAATGGTATCAAAGCGGTTTTCTCCTTGTTGTCTTAATGCACGTCCCCAATGAGGTCAAAGTACAAAGAGCTGGGTCTCAAGCTTGTTTCTCTTGAGGACAAAATCTCTGGCACACCCAAGCGACCTCTCATGGAAAAAGAAAACAAAGATGACGGGATAGGAGATCCTTTCAAACTGTTGATTGCGGAATCCCTCATGCAACAAAGGAATGAGATGATGGATAGTTTCGTGCAAATCCTTCGACGACTACCAACAGATGACGCATCTTCTTCAAGCAAAGGAACCACCCCCTTCAAGGTACAAATAAACTTCGATATTCCTATATTTGAAGGTCAGATAGATGAAAATGTTGTAGACAAGTGGTTGAATCTACTAGAAGGGTATTTTTTTGTCCATAACTTTTCGAATAGATAAAAGATTACTTTTGTGCTCCTCGAAGTCATTCCCCATGTCAAAGATTGGTGGGAAACTTTCTGTGAGCAAAAGGAAACAGAGGAACCCTCACTATATACAGTCACAGCCACCTGGGATTCCTTCAGGGATGCTATTAAGGAACAATACTACCCTGTCTGAAGTTATGATGACTTGTGTACCAAATGGACCACACTGCGGCAAGAAAGAGACCAAGTAGTGTCAAATTTCACGAATATCTTTCATACCTTGTGCACCAAGATGGGTATCAAAGATTCAGAGTGACATCAAGTGCTCAAGTATCGCAGCACTCTGCATAGATACATCTAGACCAAAATGGAATTTTTGTACATCTCATCCTTCGGCGTGGCCTACCGATATGCTGTAAAAATCGAGTAGAAGCTCAAACAAAAGACGCAGCAATTTGGGCCTGGGAACCCCTCATAACAAAAGCCAGGAAAGGGTAGCCACAACCCACAGAACAAAGGACAGAGAAAATATGGACAGTATTAGGACAACCAGTCCAAGCCACAAGCAAAGAAGGACACTGAAAATACAAATAAAGATATCGGGAAGTGGTGTGACTTCCATAAGAGCCCTTGGCATAACATTGTTGACTACCACTCAAAGCAATCGTTGGTGGCCGAAGTAAAATCCTATGAATCAGATGCGACTTCAGACTCTGAGCTAGAACCAGAAAGGGGAAGATGGATCATTGATGTGGAACCCAGTGCCATCATTGCTACCACCAAGCTTTGGCCTGGTGAACCAAATGAGCCATAAGAAGGAGAACGCCTCTTCCATTCACAGATGTGGGTAAAAGGCACCCCGCTACACTTCATCGTGGATAGACGTAGCTAGAAGAACCTCATCTCATCATAGGTCATCAAGCGGTTGGCCCTGTCGACAACACCACACCCACAACCCTACACCATTGGATGGCTTCGCCAAGGAAGAGATCTCCGCGTCAGCCAACAATGTCGAATGTCTTACGGGATCAAGCCCTTCAAAGACGAGGTATTGTGTGATTTTTCTCCTCTCGAAGTTTGTGATGTTCTTTTGGGCCAAACTTATTTATGGAAACATCATGTTGTATATGAGTCTAGGCCTTGTAGTGTTATTATTACTTTGAATAGGAAATTGTACATGATACACGAGGCAGTCCCACCTAGTGCTATTTCCTTGATCTCTACTAAGCAATGCAGGAAGGTCATCTCTCAGACGGGGAAGTTTGTCTTCTTCGTGATTCTCTCTTAGAATAAGAGAAAGGTCACAGCCACATCCAGGGTCTTTGTGGCTGACCTCTCCACACAACAGAAGCAAGTAGATAAGGTCATGGAAGAATACTCAGATATTTTCTCCTCACCTACCGGGGTACCTCTACACTTTCAGGTCAAGCACCCCATCGATCTGACCCCCAGCGCATCGCTGCCCAATGGGCCAGTCTATTTTCGCTCTCTATTAGAGAATGAGGAGATCAAGCAACAAATCCAAGAACTTCTCCACAAGGGGCACATATGTCCCTGCTCATCACCTTGAGGGATCCCAATCGTGCTGGTACAGAAGAAAGATGGAACCTGGCGACTCTGCATTCATTACCAGGCTCTTAATAAAATCACAGTCAGAAATCGGTACCCGACTCCCCAAATCAACAACCTCCTTGATCAACTCACGGGGGACAAATACTTTAGTAAGATTGATTTGAAGTCTGGCTACCACCAGGTCCCGATAGAGCAGACAGATGTATGGAAAATCGCCTTCAAGTCAAAGGAAGGCCTTTTTGAATGGTTGGTCATGCCCTTTGGTTTAACAAATGCTCCAGCCACTTTCATGAGGATGATGGAAGATACCATGTGACCATTCACCAATACTTTTGTAGTGGTGTATCTGGATGACATTCTCATTTACAGCAAGACTTGGGCTGAACATTTGCAGCATATTCAGCAGGTTTTGCACACCCTGTGGCAGCACAGGCTATATGCCAACTTGGAAAAATGCTCCTTCAGCATGGACATGGTCCATTACCTGGGCTACATAATTGATCAACATGGCATACATGTGGATCCAACCAAGATCCAAGTCATCCGTGATTGGCCAGGCCCAACCACACTCACTGATCTTCGGAACTTCCTGGACCTTGCCAATGTCTATCGTAGGTTCATGTTGGTATTCTCCCATATTGCATGGGCCCTTAGCCAAATAACCAGGGGTGGTGGTAAGGAAAAATTTACGTGGGGCCGGTCCCAACAATAATTTTTCGACGATTTGAAGAAGCACTTGTGCTCAACCCCATTACTTTCACTACCAGACCTACAACAACCCTTTGAGATCGAGACAGATGCATCAGACTATGCGGTGAGCGTCGTTCTCACTCAGCACGGCCACCCCGTGGCCTATCATAGTGAGACACTATCAAATGCTATCCATAAGTACCCTACTTACAACAAAGAAATGTACTCCATTGTGCAAGTTTTCCACCAGGGGAGATATTACATTCTTGGGAAGGAGACAATCATCCACACTGATCATAAGCCATTGCAGTTCATGCAGACACAAGAAAAATTGCAAAATGATCACCATCAAAAGTGGTCCACATACTTGCAGCAATTCCACCTCAACATCAAGTATAAAACATGAGGCACCAATCACATCATTGATTGCCTCAGTAGACTGCCAGTCGCGGCACTCACCACAGTGCTAGACTCCTGCGGACATGAGACCTCTAGATGGCCCCAACTCTATGAGACAGACTCGGACTTCGCCACCACCTACCAAATGTTGGGTGCAAACACAGTTGTCGATAATTTCCATCTTCAGGATGGGTTGTTGTATTGTCTGGGCCATATTTGTGTTCCATAAAGCGAGTGATCGAAGCTAATATGGGAAGCCCACTACAGTGGGGTGGAAGGACACTTTGGCATCGAAAAGACAGTGACGATGATACAGAAATGTTTCTACTGGCCAAAACTTCGATAGGAGGTCAGCAAGTATATCAGATCATGCACTGCCTCCGCTATTTCCAAACCAACCACCAAGAAACAGGGCCTGTACACCCCTCTTCCTACTCCTGACAGGCCATGGGAATCCATATCAATGGACTACATGTCAAGCCTCTCGTCCACCAAGAGGGGAAATGACTGTGTTTTTTTGGTTGTTGATCGCTTTTCTGGTTCTTGATGGCGATTTTGGTTGCCTACAAGAAGAACATCACAGTAGAGTCCATTGCCAAGCTCTTCTTTAAATGAGTCTGGGTACATTTTGGAATCCCACAAACCATTGTCTCAGATCGGGACAGTCAATTTCTCAGCACATTCTGATCGAGCCTCTGGTCACTGCTGGACACCAAGCTCACCAAATCCATGCCTTCCACCCCCAGATAGATGGCTAAACTGAGGTCATCAATCGAATGATTGTGCATATCCTTTGCATGTATAATTCAAAGCACCCTCACACATGAGATGAGAGCCTTCCCTATGTCCAACATAGCTACAACCAAGCCCTGCATAGCTCAACCGGCCACAACCCCTTTCAAGTGGGATTGGGATTCCAACCATTGGGTCCCATAGATATTGCACTTCCCCTTATTGTCACCTCGACCGACTCATCTCTTGCTCCAACTAAAGCTGACAAAGCCACCTGGTTCATTGAGTGGATCTAGCACATCTGCCAACAGGTTCAAGATATCCTGCAGAAGTCCAATGACAAGTACAAGCATCACGATGATCAACATCGGGCCCCACATAAGTTTCAGCTGGGCGACAAAGTTTGGTTGCACTTGCAGAAAGAACGCCTTACAGGACCCCATCAAAAGATTTTCCCACTCTATTATGGGTCGTACACCATCACTAAGGCCATGGGGGATAATTCTTTTTAGCCCAACATTCCTCCTTTCCTTGGCCTACACCCAGTGTTCAACGTCGATCTCCTTCGCCCTTATTTCCCACCATTATTGGACACTTCAGACGTAGAAGAGCAGCTAACACCACAAAGCTCAACCCCGACTGCATACAACAGGCATCCAGCAATCATATTTTTGACACACGGATCAAGGGCACTCGAAAGCAATGGTTCCATCTTTATTGAGTCGTCAAAGCATGGCAGCTCCTGCACCAAGGCAAGTGGCTCACCTGGGGCCAAATTCAGCAAAAATTTCCTCATCTGATGGGGGAACTCAACGCAATGGAGACCATTTCTTCCTAAGGAGGGAGGATTGATATAGGTGGATATCGGTGGCCACCCACCTCTTCCAACTGGCTCAAAATTGTTTTCTAACAGTTTTGGCAATTTACTATTTTTAGCAGTTTTAACTTTCGGGGCCATTTTGAGGGCCTAAATGAAGGTTTTTTGGGATCGAGCTTCTCAGTGATTAACAAATGCATGATTGAGCCCCCACAATCAATCCCCTCGACAATACCTTTCCAACGGTCTATCATACGCCTAAAACAGAGATCATATGCAAAAGTTACGACCCTGGGAAGTTAATGTACTAACTTACCCAAACGGAGCCCACATGACTTTTGGCGCTTCATCACCTAGGGTTAGGTTTTTGGCATTCCTGTTTATTGTAAAAATGCCTTCAGAGCCTCATTGTAATCATATTCTTTCGAATGAGCGTAGCCATCACATCTCTTCTCAGAGATAAGTCACCACCATTCCAACAAGCTTGTTTCCACTGCATTTTACAGTTTCAACTTATTTCCTTATTGAATAGAAAACCAGTTTTATTTTATCGTTGTTATTGTTTGTTAAGCACCTGTTAATAATTTGTATTCATTTCATTCTGCTCATAAAATCCGGATCATCTTGACACTTTGTGTTCTCTTCTTCTTCCTTATCTTACCCTTATCCCCTCCCATGTGCAATGAGAAGCGAATAAGGTTGTTGGAAAACTAGTGAATGAAGGTGTATCCTCACAAGAAGAGGATATCACAATCGGTTCCCATAACCTCCCAACACCTACGTTGTTGCTTCAATGTATCGAGATAGCTCTCAGAGATTTTCCTCTCCCGGATGGGGTGACAGTTGGCACACATGTGCCCAGGGAAGTAAATGCCCCCTGATACCATCCCTCCTCTCTGTCTCTTCGGCATGCTCAACATTCAATTGATGTGGGTGGTGGTGCACCTGCACAATAAGGGGGCTTTAATGGTATGCTCAAGGAAAGAGACAAGATCTCATAGGACTAGTACAAGTTGGATTTGGACTCTCAAATCGGTCTTTAAGGCACTTCACATCACCAATTCAGACACTATTTTGGAGGTAAGGCGTGGCTCCTGTCATTCTGTTCTGGTGTGGTTGTTGGTTTTTTCCTCCCCTCCTAGTATTCTATCCCTTTGTTGTTATCCTCCTCTTCTAATTGTCACCTCTGCTCCTGCCATTCCAATGCCGCATGAGAGGGGAAAGTTGAAACGTGGTCTGACATATTATAGATTTGTGGCTAGACATCTTCGGTCGATCCCTTCATCTACTCCAATTCTGCCTCCCCTCTCTTCCCCAAGCCCTATTGGTCCATCCTTGAATAATTTACCTCACATTGATCAAAATTGGATGGAGGAAGACAGATCCACGATTCTCGTTGAGGAATATTTTCCTTTGTTACCTCCACAATCACCTTTGAATTCTCTTTTTTTATACCCGACATACTTAGGATGTCGTCCTCGCTTCAACTATGGAAAATCTCCTAGTTGAGGAAGAAATTCCTCCCACTTTGAATTATGATAGAATTCGGGAAGAAACTCAACCAAACATTGAGCCTCAACCAATTGCAGCTTCAGTGCTAGAGATTTCAAGCTTATGTAGCTTATCAGAAGAGAATCTACAGCTCATTTTCGACATGAGAAGATACATCACCGACCAACGTCACTGGCATACTATCCTCTGTCGACGCATGTATGCTCTATTTGATTTTCTTTCAAGCGAGAATGTCAAGCACAAATGCCTGACATGCTGCCAACCATATGTGTTTTCTCCTGCATGGCCACCATCTTCTAGTGGCGATGGCAATTTGGGTTTTTCTAGCATTTAAATTTTCCTCGTGTTTGTCATATATCTACGCTCAAAATAGCTACAGTTATAGCTTTGTCTAGGCTAAGTTTTGTTTTTCAGTTTCCCATAAACTTTGACACAAACATTAATGTTTGGTCTATACTGCCACATGTTCTGGTTTCCATATGTATGGCAGAACAAGTGGATAGCCTTGTTATTTGTACTGATTTGTTGATTGATTAAGGAAATACAATTTTACTTATAAAAAAAACAACCATTCATCCCAACCACCCAAACTAAACCTAATTAACAATGTTTTTGTTAAAATATTTACACTAATATTGTTTTGTTTTTTTAACTTTTATTTTTTCATATCATATTTTGATAATTTCGTATTATTTTCTTTAATAATTCTTTTGTGAATAGTGTGTCAAAAACTTTTCCTTAAAAGTAATAATGTAAAATGCATAAATTAAACTCATACTTACAATGTACAACCACTTTGTAGTAAATAAAATTATTCATTTTGTATTTTATATTTCCCTACATAAAAATGTTTAAATTTCGACATTTTAGTAAACATTTGAAACTAATTAAAATTTAAATTTCGACATTTTAGGTAAACATTTGAAACTAATTAAAGTATAAAATAGAGAAAGGAAAATCATTGGAGAATTGAAAATGGACTTAAAAACCCAAAATGAAGAAGGGCATTTGATTTGATGTTGCGGATTTAACACCATGAGCCAACCAAGTTGTGGCAAGGATGGGTATATGGTTGTACAAGGGGAAAAAAAAATTGGTGGTTAATGGGAACCATCAACATCAACATCCCATTCGTTCCCATTCGTTAATCATAAGGGGATACAAATCTCCATCAACATCCAATACCCATAAAGGGATTCCTGGCCATCTTTACCCTCATTCCTTTTAAAGATTTACCATGTTGGGGTAAATCTTTTAAGTCGTGTTGCTTGAAGGTTGTGTTTATGAAACTATATAGACCAAAACCCTTTCGACTAATTAATTTACTCTTCAAAATATAAATTATATAGAATGTGTTCAAATTTGAACCTAGGGCATACATCCTAGGCTAAAGCCTTTGAGCTCATTGGACATATTTCAAAAATTAAAATTATATAATAATTCTATAACCCAATTCACTTTTTTTAAAGCAAACATAATACCAAATGAAATATGTTATTTTAAAATTCCATTTAAAGATTTTAAAATAATTTTTTGTGTTTTACAACTTAGTAAGAGAGAGATAAGTAATTCTTTCATATTTAACATAATTTTTAAAAATAATAATAACAAAAAAAAATATTTCAATATTAATTTTAAATAACAAAAAAATGTTTTTTTGGTAAAAAATTTCAATGTCATATATGTATGTATTAAAAGTAAATAAATTTCTTAATACTTTAAAATATTTTTGTGATTGGCTACTCAATTAAAATTAATTTTGGAAAATTAACTTCTCACTAAAATCTCATGCTAGATTTATTATAATCCAGAAAAAGCTACTAAAACTTATCTCTTTGTCTTTGTAGTAGGCATATAAGTTGAAGGTAAAACCAACATATGATGCATTGGTTATCAAATAAATGCTTATAAGGATGTTTCTTTGTTGGAAACCTAATTTGAATCCTATCATGACAAATCACACATAAAAATCGTCACTATCACTTGTGTCGAGTAGTTATTCAGAAATAATAATTGTTGGTGAAGAATATTCCACTAATAAAGAAGCTTTGGTGGATGAGTATGATGGCTAGGAATAAACATTTGTCTCGGTTAATGATGAACATCAATTTTTTCAATTTTGAATTGTATAAAAGAAGGATGAAGATTGACTTCCTCACTATTGATCACAATTCTATCCTTGCCCTCTCAAATATTTCTCTTGGCTTGCCCTTAATTACATCATTATTCATGTAATTGAAAGTAAATCAATGTAAATCCATCTTAACTCTGAATTTATTATGCATGGAGAGGGATCAAATTGTTGGGTGGTAACAACACATACCTTCAGTTACAACTCGTTGGAATTTTCTCAAGCGTTTGGCTTTCCATATGCTTGAAAACGCTTACATTATTTATGTTTAAATGTAGAATCTCGTGAGGTGATTCATGGAACTTGTAACCATTTCTCCATTTTTGGTTGAGCAAAAAAGGATATTATTTTCCCCTCTGTTCACTCCTTGTTGTATGATGTGTTATCTCTATTTCTTTGTTCTATAATAATTCATTTTTGTGGGCTCGATGCCAACAAGTGGTATCAAAGCATATGGTTGTCGCTCATCCGTGTGAAGGAAAGAAACTAGATTTGCAACTCTGTCCCTAAGGAAGGAAGAGCCAAGGGTGTACCATTTGCAGTTTTGAACTGTGAGATGCACAAATGCTTGGAGAAAGGTCGTGCAAAGGATAAGAAGGCCTGGAGAAAGGCCGAATCTTTTTTTTGTTGAAGTTGTTGATTCTCATCGCTTAAAACTCTTGGTTTTTGGGTCGAGAAGTGAAGGTCGTATAGTCAGTCGCTAGTAAAAAGGATCGAGTAGAGGAGACCAAAACATGTACAGCTTGAGAAAAAGAGACAAAAATTTTGGAAGCTTGTTCGCGTAGAGGGGTAAGGCCAAACATTTTTTTGGTTCATGAGCCAAGGGTCGACAAAGAGAAAGGAAACATTCATAACCAATTTCCTGGAGGTACTCGAAGAGTTGAGGTGCATAAGAGCCAAGCGTCGAATTGAATTCAGGTGTACTAATTATTGTTTCATGAGTAGTGAGGAATCCATGAAGGTTAATTGCAGAGTTGATTGCAATTTGGTGGAGGAAATTTAGAGTCGATAGCAAACCCCTAGTTGTGAGATTTTGTCAGTTCGTAAAGAGATCGCCAAGGTAATTCGGAGTCGATTTCAGGTGGAGCTGATTGTGTAGAAACCCTACTCAATGGGTGGAGGTCGTTTTGGAGTCGTGGAGGGGTGGCTAATTACTTTCCAGGCATCCTTTTGGAGGCATAATTTCTTTTTCGAGTTGAGAATTTTTTCTAATTTCGATTTGGAGGGAGCCTATATGCAGAATTGTGAAAATGATGAATGCAAAGTTCGAGCTGGAGTTAAAAAAGTAATTATATGTAAATGGAAATACGACTATAAAACCTAGTTAGGAATGTGTACCCTGGGTTTGAAATTTCTCTAGTAAAGTCTAGATGTAGACCTAGATGATAGGGGGGAGCATGCGGTATTTATGGATACCTTGACTTTGGATGATATTTGGTTGGATTTGGTCATGGGAAACACCAAGTCATGGTGGGGGGGGGTGTTAAGAAAACTTGACTCAATAGGTCAACAATTGTGGTTTCAGGCACATGTTTTTTCATAACCTATGGTGTTAAAGCCCATCTATTGCATGTAATGAAGCCTTTAAAAGGGATTGGGATACTCCATTGAAATTAGCCTGGAGTTGAGGGTGAAGACTCACTTAGATGGCTTGGCCAGATTCGATCAAGGGAACAAAGTTTTATATCTTTTTTGGTTATGGTGATGGAATTAAGGGATGTCGATTGTGGGATCTTGATGCCCACAAAATCATCATTAGTAGAGATATGTACATGGAACAATTAGACGTTGTTTATAGGATTGCAAAGGGGGATTTGTTTGCAAACTCAGGGAATCATTGTATTGCATAAAGGTACTTAGGAAATGGTACATGATGTTTCACTCCTTCATGGTGAGCCAAAATTTTACTAGAAGTGAGTATGATCATTGTGTTTACTTCAAAAGTTTCAATAATATATTCATTATCTTGGCATTATATGTTGAAGGTATGTTTGTTGCAATAAAAGCGTAGTTGAGATCAGCAGGTTAAAGGCTCACTTGGACATGATGTTTTAGATGAAGAATACAGGAGTAGCAAAACAAATATTGGACATATAAATACACAAAGATGGTAAAAATGGTAAGTTGTGTTTATTGTTACGAGGAAAATCTCTCTATGGCTAGGGTGAACCACAACAGATAGGTATGACTGCAGAAATCAACTCTATCCCATAAACATTCTATATAAACTAATGTGCAAGAGAGATAAGAAAAGGACCTACCTCGTCCAGATGTTTGAAGATGTCCACCGTTGAGCACTTTGACCCAAAGATTTATACCTGCAACAAGTTCTCAACAAACAAGTGAAGCAAGCATATAGTGATAATATAAAAGGTTAGCACATTAGATAGCATAATCCATTAATATACAAAACAAACATGCCCATGGATAATAAATCATATATTTGCAAGATATCAATTGGACGGGAAGAGAGTATTTCTACTAATAAATGATCAGCAGAAGTGAAAATATTACAGAGTTCTGTGTCAGCATGTTTCGGAACCAAGAAACCAAGTTCCCTCCAGTTGGGCCTCCACCACTTCAATCCTCCACCAAAGGAAAGCTCATGGAAGGGAGACAATGAGGTTATCCATCAATAAGGGAAGATCTTGGGGTTGAACATTGTGTTCAGACTTAAAGTACAAAGGGATGTAGACTCAATATGAAGTAATAATTTCTCCAAAGTAACTTTACTCTCAAAGTTGAATTATTTCTCTCCTTTCCATAGCTTGGAATTGGGCTCTGTATAGCCTTCAAAATGAAATTGAAGGGTCAAGTCAGAACATTTCCAGTATATGGAAGGCCAACGATTAGAGATCTCCTGTCGTGGCATGGAAACCCAACATTTAATTTTGATTTTCTAGCACAAATATCGATGTATGTGGGTTGTAGTGGAGCAGCTTGCGTATACACTTGTTGTATAGGGTGCAAGATGCATACAAGTGGAAAATTTTATATTTTTGTCTCTGGATTTATCAATCAGGGAAAGTGAGTCTACATAGGGAAATGGAATAAGTCCCTCTCTGCAAGATTTCTTAGGGTGAGGCAAATCTTGCTCTAACAGATGTCCCCTAATGTGTGAGGTCAAAGGTGTATCTGCGATGGCCGAAATACATTATAAATAACCCATAAGGGGAGTGGTAGGGGACCAGCTAGACGAAATCGATTGCTCATTACATTTTGCACTGACTTTGCATCCATGGCAGCTAAAAATACACTGCAGATCAATGTGAAAAATATACCAAACAAGTGTCTATGGCCATGAATAGGCCAATTCTGTTACGAGGAAAATCTCTCTATGGCTAGGGTAAACCACAACAGACAGGTATGACTGCAGAAATCAACTCTTTCCCATAAACATGCTATAAAAACTAATGTGCAAGCAAGATAAGAAAAGGACCTGTTATCACACATTATTGTATGGGGTGTTTTCCCCATTGGGTTTGGCCCTTCGGTGGAAAAATGCGAAGAAAGGGGAATAAAAACCCGCCAAATGTTGCTTATCCTAAGTTTTTATGCCCAAGCATATAGTGTTAAGACGTGTGGGAAGCTGGGTGGCCAAGATCTGCATGCCCAGATCTGACGATCGTTGATCATATCATGGATTCAACATGCGTAGACATTAAAATTTGGAGGGTGGGATGGGTACAAAACCATGGTTTTGTGAAGCTGTTACGTGTCAATAAGAGACATATAACAGGCCCAAAAGTGAGGAATAATGAAACCACTCTTTGCAGCCCCGATATGTGTATGTGCGTGTAACGCCCTATCCCAGGTCAACAAGTGGTCACTCCACTCATTGTCCTGCCAATACCTGTCCCCCACTCCATCTCTCTCCTATGCCCTTCACATCTTCCGCTCCCCTATAACTTTCAATCCCTCACACCTGGCCTCCACTCACTATCCTGCCTGTCGTATCTCCCCTCTCAACTCTCGCCACCTGTACCACTTTTCTCCACACCACTTCCACCTGTGTCGGGTCCCCACTCCCTCACCTATCATCTCGCCTGATATTCATCCACATCCACGACTTCCTAGTCATCCCTGCAAGCATCCAACTTAGCTCCAGATGGAATAATGTAGAGGTCGCCAAATTCCACTGGTGCAGTGTTGACTTGGGTCTTCCCCGATCTCGATAAAGTAGTTATTGAGGTTGGTGGTGGCATTTGAACATTGTTTCCACCATAAATGGAAAACTCAGAAAGGGACTGTCAACAAGTCATCTCATCTGCAAGTCCGTTCTGAAGTACAATTCCATCTGACCAGAGACTACATGCATAGTCTGCCATGAATCATGTAGACATATTGCCTTTAATACAGAGACTCGAGCACGCTTTTGGGTCTTGTTATGAGTATATAGGAGTCTTCCTCATATTTTGTAATGGTATTTGGTTGAGTATAGCTCCCAATCTATAATTTTTTTCTGCCAGAGTTGTTCTTTGGTTATGTAATCGACTTGAGACTTTCATGTTAATATAAGTCATCTTCCTTCTTTTTATTTTGTTTGTAAAAGTTGTTTAAGACACTCGGGCATGGATGATCCAGTCGAGGATCGTTATATTACTGAAATGTTGGTTTGATTATAGTGTTATCATGGTCATTTTTATTCATTTCCCTATGTATATGTTTCCCTCTCACATTGAATGGCTCGGACATGGAGGATCCAGTCGATTTGTTGCAGTTGCAGGATGATAGAGATTTGATCATACTGTAGCTTTAACTGTGTCCCTCGTAGACATATTTTGGTGTCTGAAATTAAGCTCAAGAATGCTCTTGAGCTTGGGTTTTCTTCTTTGAGCTACTGGAAGGCTTAATGCCCAGAGCAGTCTCCTTCACCATTTCTCCTAATTCTTCCCTCTGCTCTCGCTTTAACTCAATTTACTAAGTGAAGTTAATGTGGCCCTCACTTCCCTGTGCATTTCCTGTCTAGTTTTTTGTTGAACATCTTTCATTTTGTTGAGTTTTGGCCATAGACCATCCACATTTAAACCAACATCCACCCCAAACATTGATGGGTATCGAGCTTAACTCCCTCGTAATCAGGAGGTGACTTTTGGTGCTAACAGGACCTACCTCGTCTAGATGTTTGAAGATGTCCATCGTTGAGCACTTTGACCCAAACACTTATACCTGCAACAATTTCTCAACAAATAAGTGAAGCAAGCATATAGTGATAATATAAAAGGTTAGCACATTAGATAGCATAATCTATTAATATAAAAAACAAGCATGCCCATGGATAATAATTCATATATTTGCAAGATATCAATTAGACGGGAAGAGAGTATTTATATTAATAAATGATCAACATAAGTGAAAATATTACAGACTTCCGTGTCGGCACGGTTCAGAACCGAGAAACCAAGTTCCTTCCAGTTGGGCCTCCATGACTTCAATCCTCCACCAAAGGCAAGCTCGTAGAAGGGAGACAATGAGGTTCTCCATCAATAAGGGAAGAGCTTGGAAGCTAAAAACTGTTTTCATAATTAAAGGACAAAGAGATGCAGACTCAATATGAAGTAATAATTTCTCCAGAGTAACTTTGCTCTCAAAGTTGAATTCTTTCTCTCTTTTCCATAGCTCAGAATTGGGCTCTTTATAGCCTTCAAAATGCAACTAAAGGGCCGAGTAGGAACGTTTCTAGTATATGGAAGGCCAAGGATCAGAGATCTCCTATCATGACATGGAAACTTGACATTTAATTTTGATTTTTTGGCACAAATCCCAATGTACGCGGAATGTAGTAGAGCAGACTTCTTATACGCTTGTTGTATAGGGTTCAATATGCGTACAAGTGGGAAAATGAATATTTGTGTCTCTGGATTTATCAATCAGGGAAAGTGAGTCTGCATAGGGAAATGGAATAAGGCCCTCTCTAAAATATTTCTCAGGGTGAGGCAAATATTGCTCTAACAGATGCCCCCTAATGTGTGAGGTCGGAGGAGTATCTACGATGGTCAAAATACATTATAAATAACCTAGGAGTGGAGTGGTAGGGGACCAGCTGGATGAACTCAGTTGCTCATTACATTCAGTATTGACTTTGCATACATGGCTGCCAAAAATTACACTGCATATCCATGTGGAAAATATACCAAACAAGTGTATTTGGCCATGAATAGGCAAATACAAATGTGGTTACATGCCAAAAGTTGTCATAGTCACAAACAAGGCCCAGTAGAACCAGTCTCAAAAAAACAAGCTGAGGATATCTGTATACCATGGAGTACAATCTGATCTCCCATGATCACTAAAGTCATACAGGTATTGGTCCAACGAAAAGGAAGAAACAACTCAGGAAAGTTGTGTCCACATAGTGATGTCTTCAAGTCTTCTACACAATCTGCCAAAGGTGCAAGTCTACATCATGTGAATAAAGGAGTTGAGGTCGAACATAATGAGACATCGTTTGATTACTGGTCATTGAGGTATATCGTTAACAAACGCGAGACAACCTACAGATAATGAAAGTATGTATCAAGGCACCGAGTACATTCTTACAAGTGTGAATAAAGGAGTTGGTGTCGAACACCTGAAGAATCCATTGATCATGAGACATTGATGTGTTCTCAATTGTTGATGGCGAGAGAGCCTGCCACTAATGACTACAAACCTCAAGGTACTCATAAGAATCTAGGTCTCATTTCCAGAATAGATGGGTTGAAGTTGATGGAAAGAGACTCGTTGAAAGGAGAGCATTAAGGCATCTCTCATCAGTTAGCACGAGGCACAAAGCAGGAGCTCCATGATTTGGTGGAAATTGGAGGAAGAACATGTTCAAGAACCAATGACCTTGTGTGTATTTTGTGTGTTATAAGTGCAAGCGGTACACGAAAAATACCCTCTGAATAGCATCCAATGATGAAAAACTATTGACAAACGCGAGGAAACCACCAATAAGGATAATGGCATCCAATACATTGCATGAATATCAATGTGTGAATATATGTCTTGTCATCGAACACAAGGGAAACCACCTAGTCAACGACCAATGATGAAATGTAAACTGTTGGGTTCAAGGTTACCTACCAATGATGAAAGTAGGTCCAGGTGGCATGATAGGACTACAGTATCATGTGATTCTGAGACAAACTGAGGGTATGGACGACATGCAAAGTCAATAGTTTTGAGGAGTGGTCGACACAGGTTGATAAACTTACTTTGAACAAGAGCATGATACATATGGAGGACTCCAACAACATAGACCTGATGATGAAACCATAAGATGCAGGAGGCATCGATGAAATTTTCTATAGGGACTGGAAGAGTAACTAGTCGGTAGAGAAGACTATATAACGAGCTCAGCTTCATAAGGCCATGCTAATCCCAAAATTATGATGATTAATGGACTCAAATAATTTTGTGCTATGTTCAAAGCTGCAACGACTGCTGCCGATACACAATAATACTCCCTTCCCATCCATCTTTTTTTTGTTTTTTCATAGACAAATGAATGTTATGACACAGAGGAGGAAGCGAGTGTCGCAAGTAAGAAAAACTAGTTCCAGTAGTGGAACATACCTATCCTCAATGCAGGGAAGTGCATGCAGGAGATGGACACTCGGGTGAATGTTTCCTCCTAGGTATAAGGTGTCAAATTGAGAAGGATATAAACAAGGCTCTGCTTGGTTAAGGATGCAACCTGTTGAGGCAAATTGTTTATAATGCAAAGCGAGAACCGGCTATAGGCTCAATACTGCAAGCAAGGGCATGACATGCAATCACAACTTAACGCCAAAAAGTGTCTTTTTTTATGTCTTTTAGTCTACTTGGTGTGACAAAGGGATAAACTTGTGCCAAATAGACGTCGTTTCAAATCAAATTTACAAGTGTGACAGAGACAAGTTCACTCGGCAATATTTTCTCTTTTTGATAACGAGTCGGAAAAGAGATTAAATAAGACTCGTGACCTTTCAAGTCCAAATTAACGAGTGTAAAAGGGACAAATCACATAACAATATTTTCTCTTTTTTAATGAGTCGGAAAAAAGATTAACTAAGACTCACGGCCTTTCAAGTCCAACTTAATGAGTGTGAAAGGACAAATCACTCGACAATATTTCCTCTTTTTAGACAAGCCGAAAAAGAGATTAAATCAGACTCGTGGATGTTGTTCGAAGCAACATGTAATGGGGGAGTCCAAGGATCCAGTGCAGGACTTCTATGAAAGGTCAACAACTTACGAAGAGTTGACACAAGCTTGGGAAAACCCAAAGCTTTCCAAGTCGAGGAGGATAAAATAATTGCAGAGGTTACCTTATCTACAATATATCGAAGAATTCCCCTTATATGGAAGGGTGTATAAGAAGGAATTTGAGGCTCTACAATATCATCCAATCAAAGGAAACCACCTTGGACTTGGAGGGAGTATACTCGAAGAGAGTGGAATGCTCTCTAGTGAAGAAGTTACATAAATAGAAATGCTAAGGACGTGGTCGAAGGATGCATCACCCTCCAAAAGAAGAGTGGGATTGGCCAAAGATTGCATCGACAATTTTGTTGAGACCCGAAATTGACATCCCCATTACCCTATTATACTCTTCACCTATACCTTTTTGGCCTACCTAAAGCTTGAGTGAATGACAAGAATGCTACCAATTGCCAGTAATAAGGTCATAAGGTAAAGTATGGTTAATTCATGCATTTTGTGGTTTATTGAGTTAAGGAATTAAATATTTCATGTACTAATGCTCGATTTGTCATATGTGAATATTTGACCTCTAGATATCTAGCATTCCTGTACCAAATCAGTCATCCGGTACCCGCGTGCCAAGACTGTTGCTGTCTGAATCTGGTACCAAGCGCATCTGGTACTAAAATAGCATCTGTTGCGATCTGGTACCAACATGCACTGTTATGATCCGGTACCAACGGCCACGCACTGTCATGATCCGGTGCCACCTTTTGTGCCTTGTCGTGAGCCGATACCATCTTCCTGTTACGATCTGGTACTAATATGGAAGAGCCTAATGCACTATGTTAAGTGTCAGATCTCACCTAAGTCAATTGGTGGACATCTATTTGTTTTAGCAAGGCTATGATAAGAACATTTTGTTAATTGCCTCATCCTCATGCACTTCCTGTCATGAGGATGAAACTAAATATGTAACTGAATGATTGAACTTAACAACTGATTGATTTTCAAATCACTTCGCCTCCTTGTGTTTCATGATTCAAACTATTAAATAGTTGTGGCAAGGATGGTAGAGGTAGTAGGAGAGTTAGCATATCACCAATATGTAAAGCAGCGTATGATAGTACAGAACATATCCTGAGTGAAGATTAATGGAATGTCATTTTATCTCCATATTCCGATTATCTATGATTAAGAATGAGTTGAGTTGTTAAAGAGAGATTTGATTTTATGTTTTGAAGTGTGAATGAGAGTAATGTGTGTGTTAAAAGCAAGCTTCCTGTAGACTTCAGTAGCTGACCTATTGAAGCGGCAAGGGCCCACCGCCCAACAAAGGTCAGCCTCTTTGTAGATTAGCATTAGTATTTTTTTTTAGTAGTATAAACATTGAATTAGCTAAAGCTTTAACTCTGTTAGATGATAGCAGTATAGATTAGATTAAGATTTCCATTCTATAATTGCTTAGAGATCTTTAATTGCTCTGTTTTGCATATGCCATGTTTCTGTTCTCATGAATTTGATTTCCTTGAGTGATCATAGATGTTGGCAACAACAGTCAAAACTACTTGGATAAGAACTAGTGAAGTTCATTATGAACCACAGCAGAACCAACATATTGACTATTGAACTACCCATGCTATGCTTTGTTGATTGATGTGTGATTTCTTTTCAGAAGTGTGGATTCCATAGTTAGTTTTCTGGGTAAGATATTAGAGTTGATCTATCAAACCAATTCCATCTCATACTTGCATGTGCCATAATGGAATAGATAGCCTCTCTGTGAAAGACAACTGAAGTGCATTGCAAATTGTTATTTTAATTTGTTTCCAGCATGCATAATCTAGTTTAATTCTATACTCGTAACATTATAAATTACCTTTCTTACTGGTGTCTTGAAACTCTATTGATTATGAATCTCGGATTGATAATTAATGAGTGCATTATACTAAACATATAATCAGCACAACATTTTGGCACCGTTGTCGGGGAGTTGCAAATGGTAGGAAGTAATTTTTAGCTTAAATTGTTTGCATAAATTTTAATGTTTTTAAAAGGATGCTTAAGGGAGGAGGATAAAATGTTTAAGACGTGAGTGAAGAGCCACGCGGCCACTAGAGTGGGGTTCTCCGAAGCCAGGTTTCATTCTTACCTTCTAGATAGAATTAGGATTTCAATTCAGTTAAAGAATCAAATTTCCATTTTATGCATAGATATAGAGATAACAAGGGTAGATTTGTAAGCTCCAAAGATTCAAAAACAAACCCCCCCACTAATCCAACTGACACTGGTGCAGGAAAAATTCCACCAACAGAAAATTCAAGGGGAGCCAGCGAGGCTCCAGAAGGAGAGCCTAAAATGGAAGAATCAGTATTGGGACAGGCAGAACGTGAGTCTGCTGAACATTTAGGAGACACGGAAAATCCAGTTTCTGAACCATCCATCAGTAGAATGGTAGAAGAAGATGGAAATGCAGCTACAAAGACTGAAACCTTTGGGTTTCCAATCTTGGATATTTCCATAAACATCAACATGAAGAATATCCCACTATCATCGCTACCCACTTTCAGAGGTATGTCAACTGAAGATCCAAATTTATTTTTATTTGAGTTTGAAATATTATGTAGAAGCTATAACTACTCAGACGATGCCCAAAAACTTAAGCTTTTTCTTGCTACAATGAAAGATTTAGCCTTAAGATGGTTCATGAGCTTAGGAGAAAATACAATCCTTTCTTGGGATCAAATGAAAGACACATTTTTACGAAAATACCAAGACTATTGTAAGGATAATGTTAAAAATGACATTTTTAAAATGCATCAAACAGAAGATGAAAGTCTTGAAGACTACTTAGAAAGGTTCTTATACAACTATCAAAATTCAAAACTATTCACCTCAGACCCAGCTGTAGTAAGAATTGTATTCTTGAAAAGTCTTAGGGATGATTGCATAGAAGTTTTAAACTTGTTTAGTTCGGGAGATGTACACCAAAAACCTTTTTCAGAAATTGCAGATTACTATAGGAGATACTCAAGAGGACAAGCTAAAACAGGCAAAGGACCAAGAGACCCTTCTAGCAAAAATACAAAACAAAGTTCAGGGACTATCACCAGAACTGAGTTAGGAAACTTATTGGAGAACTTTAAAATAGACATCTTGAGCACAATAAGTAACCAATTAGAGACTCTGAAACTGAAAAAGAAACAAGAAGAAGATGCTTTAGCAATATTTTTTCATAGATGCCAAAAGAAGCACAACAGCGAGAAAGAATGCCCATTAAATTTCATAGAAATTTGCAGTCTGTGTACACTAGAACACCCCACATCTGAGTGTCCAACCTTTCTTGAACTACAAGCCATGTTTAGGGGAGGAGGAGTCTCACAAGAACAGCCATACCCTTCTAGAAGACCTTGGAGAGCCCAAAATCCCAATACATTTTATGATCCTAATACACAATATCAACAACAACAATGGGGTCCTTCCGCAATGACTTATCCACAATGGACACCTCAGCAAACTCAGACTTGGCAACAAGGTTGGAGGGGACCTATGTATGGAAATCCCTCTTACCCTACATATCCAAAGTACCCTGCAAACATTTCCCAATTACTACTTAGATTCAACCCACCACAGATGCAAGCTTTACTCCCACCTCCTATACAACAGCAATTTACAAACCCCTTAAATCCTAATCAACAGCAGCAAGTATCTATAAATGCCAATCAACAACCACAAAACCAAGCTACCCACAACCCTCCAAGACCAACAAAAACCCCTACCCATTCAGTCCCTAACCCCGATAATTGACCCACCCACCCTGTGCAGAATACAGAAGTTCAAACCTTTCCCACCTATGAAATTCAACTACGATCAGGGAAAGTGGTAAACCAATCAAATCCTACAATAATAATTCAGGAAGAAAATGATAATCATTCTGAGGAAGAAAACACTCAAACCACCCCTACAGAAGAAGAGGCCTCTCCTCCTATCCCAATCACTTCTAAGTTTGTACGAGTACCCCAACAAATTAATCTCCCACCTTACCGCGAAAGACTATTAGTGAAGAAACCCAACCCACCCCTGCACAGAGATATAGAAGATGAATTACGAAATGTGTGCATAAAAATACCTTTGTTGCACGTTGTTAAAGATATCCCTATATACGCCAAAATTATAAGAGATCTTTCCATTAAGAAACCAAGAAGGAAGAAGAAGGAACCTCCTCTTGTCCAGGTAGTGGGATAATTATCTGAATTTATTTCTGAAATGCCATACAAATATAATGACCCTGGAAACCCAGTTGTCACTGTTGAAATTAATGGTATTTCTCTACCAAACACACTCACTGATTTGGGTACAGATATTAATGTAATGCCTTTTGACACTATGCAAAAGCTCAAAATCAACCAGTTAAGACCAACCCAAACCATGATCGAGTTGGCAGATAAGTCATTCATTAGCCCTGCAGGAAGTCTAGATGATGTCACAGTCACTCTAGCTTCTTGGAAATATCCAGTAGACTTCTTAGTCATCTATTCTAAATCATCCTACAAACCAGGACACCCTGTGGTTCTTGGCCGCCCTTGGCTAGCCACAGCATATGCCTTTATCAGGTGTCGGTCTGGTGAGATGACTATATCCAATGGAACACATAGCCAAAAACTTGTTCTCTTCCCTCCTGTCCAACGGACACGGGAAATACCTATTTGGTTAGAAAACCCTTATGGAGAGGAATATTGCATCAGACCTCTGTTAACACTTGAACAAGTAAGCGAAATACAAGAACAATCAAATGAACAAGTCTTAAGCTTATTTTTGGCTGACACAAATTGCATTGAATACCCAAGGTCTTTTGCAGAATTGTCACATATTTTTAGTTCCGAATTTCAACAAACCTGGCACCCTGATATCACTCAATTATACACTTTATCACCAGCCTCCTCAGATAAGGAAGAAACTACTGAACTTGTTGAGATTAGCCCAGGAAAACCTTTGTATATCAACTCTAGTTTGGAACGAGAAAAAAAGACACAAGTGATTGAAATGCTCCAAAGACAATTTGATGCCTTTGCATGGGATTATGCAAACATGAAAGGCATTCACCCTGACACATGCACACATCATATCTACACTAATGAACAAATCATACCAGTTAGACAGCCTCAGCGAAGGATGAATCCAGCCCTTAAAGATATTGTAAAAGAGGAATTGCAAAAACTCCTCCGAGCCAATCTCATATACCCCATTTCAGATAGTCAGTGGGTATCTCGACTTGTCATAGTTCCCAAGAAAAATGGTAAGCGGAGGATATGTGTAGACTTCCGGGAGTTAAACAAAGCCAGCCATAGGGATTACTTTCCTTTACCATTTATCGATCAGTTGTTGGATACCCTGTCCGGAAAGAAGTATTTTTCGTTCTTAGATGGGTTTAGAGGTTACAACTAGATACAAATAGCACCTAAAGACCAGGAAAAGACCACTTTCACCTACCCTTGGGGCACATGTGCTTATAGGGTGCTCCCTTTCGGACTTTGCAATGCCCCAGCCACTTTTCAAAGAGTTGTCCTAGACATTTTCTCTGACTTGACCAATGATTGTGTGGAAGTCTACATGGATGACTTTATAGTCCATGGACAAGACTTCCAGGAAGCATTGGCCAGTTTAGAAAAAGTCTTGATTAGGTGTAAGGAAACTAACCTTTCCTTAAGTAATGAAAAATCAAAAATGATGCTCACTGAAGGTATTGTTTTAGGACATCACATTTCCCGTTCTGGCATGAGAGTTGATCCGGCAAAGATTTACATCATCACACAAATCAGAATACCTTCCTCACAAAATGAAGTCTGCAGTTTTTTAGGACATGTTGGCTACTATAGAAGATTCATTCCGAATTTCACAAGCCTAGCTACCCCTTTATTTAAATTATTATCCAAAGAAATTGAATTTAAGTGGGATGATGAATGCCAAATATCTTTTGAAATTCTAAAACAGAAATTGTCAACTACCCCTGTATTAAGAGGACCAAATTGGTCCCTTCCTTTTCATATCTGTACCGATGCCTCAGACACATCCCTTGGGACAGTCCTTGGACAAAGAGAAAATCAAATTCCCTATGCTATTTACTTCGTCAGTAAAAATCTATCTCCAGCTGAAGTTAATTATACGGTCACAGAAAAGGAATTGTTAGTTGTAGTCCATGCTATCAATAAATTTAGACACTATATTACAAGATATCAAGCTTTTGTACACATTGATCATTCATCCATCTGATTCTTAATGAACAAACCTGTAACAAATCCTAGAGTTACAAGATGGCTTTTATTATTACAAGAGTTTAATATCAACATTATTGATAGACCTGGTAAAGATAATCTTGTGGTTGATTTCTTATCTAGAATGATTCATCTGGGAGATAATGCACCAGTAGAAGATACCTTTCCTAATGAAAATTTATTTGATATTTCTACATTCACTCTGTGGTATGCAGATGTCGCTAACTATCTTGTGACGGGGAAGATGCCTCAGAAATTGTCTCCTAGAGAAAAACAGAAAGTAATTCAACTAAGTGAAAATTACATGTGGCACGATGATTGTCTCTACAAAATAGGACCAGATTTGGTGATCAGGAGATGTGTAAGGGAAGATGAAATTCATGATAGTTTACAAGCCTGCCATGATGGCCCTTTTGGAAGACACTTCGCAGACAAAAGGACTGCTTACAAAGTTCTGCAATCAGGTTACTACTGGCCTCATATTTTCAGAGATGCTAAAACCTATGTATCCAATTGTGATGAATATCAATGAATGGGTAAGCCTACTGCATGAGATGAAATTCCACTTCAATCCCAAGTAGTCATTGAACCATTTGAGAAATGGGCATTAGATTTTGTAGGGCCAATTAACCCTGCATCCAAAAAGAAAAAGTATATACTTGTATGCACTGACTATGTGACTAAATGGGTTGAAGCAAAGGCTTTACTGACTGCAAGTGAACAATCAGTGGTAGATTTCCTTTTTAATGATATCTTTACTAGATTTGGTGTACCGCGAGAAATTGTGACTGATTAAGGAACTCAATTTACCTCTCATCTAGTCAAAGTTGTTACAGAACAGTACCAAATCAAACACAGGAAATCTACACCCTATCATCCACAAGTAAATGGACAAGTAGAATCCACCAACAAAGTTATTGAGTCCATTCTTACCAAAACAGTACAGTTGCACCATAAGGATTGGGCTAATAGATTATTAGAAGCCTTATGGGCTTATAGAATAACCTGGAGGAATACAACAGGACATACACCCTATGAGTTAGTGTATGGGAAGTAGGTGCTTCTCCCCATATAATTTCAGATCAAAACCTTCAGGACTGTAGTACAAGTTGGCATGAACTTGGATGAAGCCCAACAACAAAGACTCTTGTAGCTTAATGAGTTGGAAGAAACCAGGCAGGAAGCACTTCAAACGACTACCCTCATTCAAGAGCAGAGAAAAAAATGGCATGACAAGTATCTCAAAAAGAAAAAAATTCAACAAGGAGATTGGGCCCTATTGTATGACAGCAGATTCAAGAACTTCAAAAGTAAGTTAACCACCCGTTGGATGGGACCTTATGAAATTGACACTATATATGATAATGGTTCAATCGGGATAAAGACAATTGATGAACAACAGACACCACTACTTGTGAATGGTCACCAGTTGCGAGTTTACAACAAACCTCTATCAAAAGAAGAATTCCTTACTCATATATTACAAAATTCAGACATGCAGATGATCAGTAAGGAAGGGATCCTCCTATTGACCCACATTGATTGATTGGTTTATTTGAAACTTTTTGTACATAGGTGTGGATCGAATTTTGTTAATAATCCGAAGGTAACAAAAGACTCTTACCTCCTTTTGTTTTACTTTCAAAAATTTTCTTTTCTTTTGTAATCACATTTTTATAATATATTTGATCCTTCATGAACTTTCTAAACATCAGTTGTAGGCATCAACAATATTATGTTCTGTTTCGGTACCAAAAATCATGTTCTAGTCCAGTACCAGTCTGGTACCAGTCTGGTACCTAAGTCTGTCCTTCTACAGTGCTATCAAGACATATTACCTAATTGACAAAGCATATTTCAAAATCTTATGTCCATTAATATGAAGTATGAATCCATGCAACAACCACTTAAGATGGAACCACAAAGCCAAATGCAGTACCAAATGGCAGCCCTCCTGTTGACAACTAAAGGGAAGTATTTCAATTTCTTTTGGTTATGTTGCTGAGAAGTATTTTTAATTTCTTTTGGTTCTGTTGCTGAGAAGAACTTTAATTTATTTTGGTTATGTTTCTTAAAAAGAGGAACACAATTTTTACCTATGATTTCTCAAAGAACCATAATCTGCTTCAAAGACTAGAAGTTGCCTTTACCCAGT
>ML787182.1:214340-225818 GCA_009831015.1 Picea engelmannii
TCTCTACCATGGGCACACTACCAAAAATTTTATGGCAGAGGATGTACCAGTACCCTAAGGAAACTTTAGGTCATTCTCTTATGGACAACTTCAGACAAAATTATACATCTGGATCACTCTAAAGAAATAATGTGCATAAAAGTTTATTTTTCCTTCAAACAAATCTTTAACAGACATACAAAACAAGAGTATATGCCTTCCAACCCAATACCATCCCACCCTGTAAAAAGGTTTTCAGACGAGCCTCCCCTGTCACCATGCAAATCACTCTTTAATACAAACCAAAACAGGTGACTATGGACAATAAGCCTCTGAAGGAAAAAGGGTTTAAGAGACTAGCCCGTCGAGATACTGAACAGGTCTGTTGGCAGCAGGTACCGGTCTATTGTATGACTAGGCAAACCCATCAGGGTACCGAACAGGCTTGTTGGCAATGGGGCATTCTGCCTGGGAAAGGCACCTCTCACTAATTATCACAACTGCCCCACTGGAGTACTGAATAGGCTTGCTGGCAGTGGGTTTTGGTTGAAAAATGTCTCATCTATACTTGTCTGATTGAAAAATCCATTTTTTTCCATCTAAAACAAAAAGAGTAAAGGTCATTATTGGCTTTCATGAGATACAAAACTCCAGATGAATCAGCAACATAATTACTCCAAGCAAATGTCCATTTGAGAATCACCCTAAGTCAACCTATTGATCTGACATCTAAAGCCTACACTATCTAAGAAGTAAACTTCTTAAGAGTGGAGCCCTAACTAGGGAGTCTAATCTACTTATATTGTGAAATTTATCTTTAAACCAATGATAGTAAATCTTTGAAGCAAGTTAGGTGGGATCTGTTCTTTTGGCCAATAAACATATATATTCCTTTGTTTCACTACTGAATGCTACCTCTGTCAATAATCCATTACAAAAGGGGCAATTTCATTTTTGGCATGAGATGCAAACATATATGTATTCCCTTGTTTCACTGTTGAATGCTACTTCTGTCAATAATCCATTACAAAAGGGGCAATTTCATTTTTGGCATGAGATCATATGATAAGTGATAAGTTGTACTTCTAAAATTTAATTGATTTCTTTTACTCTTGTCATATTTTCTCCATTATGATATCAAATGTTGAATCTTCTTGCCTACATATATACAACATCTTCGGCATGGGGGAAGTTCAAAGAGCCCCTTCAGAACTCTTTTCCAGACTTACATGATCACCCTACAGAACCAAATACAAAAGAAGATAAGCACATTAGAAGTACAGGACATTCCCGTACCAAGTTTTCAAGAAGCTTCAATCTAAAAGGATGAATTTTGACAATTTACAAGCAGTCACACATGCTATGGGTATCAATCATACAAACGTGAAAGCAAAGGTAACATGGTATTTATTTTCCTATGCTCATAAAACTACAATAAATATGAAAAGCTATACTAGATCTTACGACCTTAGTATTAAACCCATGTGCCTATCCCTCATACCCATATGCCTAAACCTAATTAATCCTCTCATAGCTCTTGAACATGGTTAAAGGCAAAAATCATATCAAAATATGAAGCATGCATAGCAATGATAAGCCACAAATAGATTTCGTCCTCAAGCAAATTCATGAACCTATCTTATACCATGAACCACGATCAAACATTACTTTCACCACCCAAACGTCCAATCACCTATCTCAAAATGATGCCTTGAACACCCGACGTCTTATCCTCATCATTACAGTAACGGGTAGAAATTAAATGGCTTATCTGGTGGCGAAGCCATCTAGATAAGCTTCATTTGGTCATAATTTTTCCTTGCAGTACCCTCACTTAAACTTACCATTCGCAACACCATCACCATACTTCCCCCTGTTGTGAGCTTTTCTCCAGTCCCAAGCCTACTCCTTTTCGGTACCAAACCCTTCATCAATTAACTAAACCCTTGTGCTACAACCAAATCCTTTTCTCAACTTATAATGATGGTCGTTACTAGACACGAACCGGTTTTCCAAATTTATAGGGAAATCGAGGAGTACCAATTATGTCAAGAAAAATATGCTAGATTGGGGTGGATACCATTTCTGGAAAAATTTACAAGTTGGCACGAGAAGATTTCTCAGGAATTTATACAGAGCTATGATGGAGAGAGCGCACATATAGGAAATCTACAACTGATAATCAATGAAGCAACCTTAAGGGAGGTCACGGGACTACCAAGCAGGGGAGATAAATACTTCAAAGATGTAGGAATTAACAAAGAAATGTGCCAACAATTCTTGAAGTCCGATAATCAACACCCTGACTGGAAGAAGGGGATCCCTAGGAACTACATCAAAGAAGAATACCATCCAATGATTACCAGTCTTCAATGATTTGTCACCTGTGAAGGAAGGTATGTCGTGACCTTCATCTATCATCTGTGGCTCCTATTACATTTTGAAGGAGGCCCTGAAATCGATTTTCCATATTTTCTATGGATGTGTTTGAATAAAATGGTAAGAGGTGTTAAATCCATCTCCAAAGTAGATAAGACTAGTATTTACCATCAGGGTCTCATTAAAATGCTAGTTTTACATGAGCTTAGGAAACAGAGGATTAGTTGGAAATACCTTATCACACAACACCTTCCCACAGAAAACAAATCTGTGGAAGAAACCCAGCATGGTCCAAAGAAAAGTAAGGAACCCCAAGAGAAAAAGAACAAGAAGGATAAGACAACTCCACCATCATCTAGGGAAGTGAGCCAACATGAAAAAGTAGGGTCTTCTTCCACAGTCAACAAGATTTCTAAAAGATCTGAATCAAAAGGTAAAAACAAATTAGTTGAGGAGACCTCAACAGTGGCAGTTGAGAAAGAGGGCCATCAGACAAAAATTATGAAGAAAGGGAAGCACAGCTCAGAAACTAAAAGTCAACAGTTTGTGGCACAACCCCCTGTCACCATTTCACAATTAGAGAAGAAGAAAAGGAAGCCTGTGAGCATCCCTGATCCGGTACCTCCTTATAAAAGAACTACGAGGAGCATGGCAAGGAAGGGAAAAACAATAGTCAGCCCTCATACACAGAAAGATCCAATCGACCTTACCTCCCCTTCTGAGAATTTACCAATCCAAGATGACATACCTAGTTTGACCGAGGAGAAAGCCACTATTACTTTATGTGGGATGAGGGAGGAAGTTGAGGAAAGGGAGTGCACCCAGCCAACAATGGTAGAATCAACAAAGAACTTGACAAAAGAACAAATGAAGAAAAGGATTGGGGAATTACAAAAACAAAATCAGGAACTCCAACAGGAAGTGAAGGAATACCAACTCTTGGACAGATATATCAAAAAGGAAAATGAGCAATTGAAGGCAACCAGCCAACAAATTCAAGACGACCATGAAGAGACCTCTAACAAGATCAAGAAGGTATTATGACTCCTACAATATGTTAGGGTCATCAAAAGGGAGCTGAGAGAAGAAGCTTCAGCCATCAACATCATTGATCCACCAAAGTAAAGAATACAGTCTCAAGTTTTGAAAAAATTTGGGTTTTGTTTTCAGTTGCATGAGGACATGCAATGATTTTGGCATGGGGGAATGTTGAGACCCGAAATTGACATCCCCATTACCCTATTATACTCTTCACCTATACCTTTTTGGCCTAACTAAAGCTTGAGTGAATGACAAGAACGCTACCAATTGCCAGTAATAAGGTCATAAGGTAAATTATGGTTAATTCATGCATTTTGTGGTTTATTGAGTTAAGGAATTAAATATTTCATGTACTAATGCTCGATTTTTCATATGTGAATCTTTGACCTCTAGATGTCTAGCATTCCTATACCAGCTCAATCATCCGGTACCTGCGTTCCAAGACTGCTACTGTGCGAATCCAGTACCAAAAGCATCCGGTACTAAAATAGCATTTGTTGTGATCCGGTACCAACACGCACTGTTATGATCCGGTACCAACGGCCATGAACTGTCATGATCCGGTACCACCTTTTGCGCAATGTCATGATCCGGTACCATCTACCTGTTACGATCTAGTACTAATATGGAAGATCCTAATGCACAAAGTTAAGTGTCAGATCTCGCCTAAGTCAATTGGTGGACGTCTATTTGTTTTAGCAAGGCTATGATAAGAACAATTTGTTAATTGCCTCATCCTCATGCACTTCGTGTCATGAGGATGAAGCTAAAGATGTAACTGAATGATTGAACTTAACAAATGATTGATTTGCAAATCACTTCGCCTCCTTGTGTTTCATGATTCAAACTATTAAATAGTCATGGCAAGGATCGTAGAGGTAGTAGGAGAGTTAGCATACCACCAATATGTAAAGAAGCGTATGATAGTATAGAACATATCCTAAGTGAAGATTAATGGAATTTCATTTTATCTCCATATTTTGATTATCTATGATTAAGAATGAGTTGAGTTGTTAAAGAGAGATTTGATTTTATGTTTTGAAGTGTGAGTGAGAGTAATGTGTGTGTTAAAAGCAAGCTTCTTGTAGACTTCAGTAGCTGACATGTTGAAGAGTCAAGGGCCCACCGCCCAACAAAGGTCGGCCTCTTTGTAGATTAGCATTAGTATTTGTTTTCAGTAGTATAAACATTGAATTAGCTAAAGCTTTAACTCTGTTAGATGATAGCAGTAGAGATTAGATTAAGATTTCTATTCTATAATTGCTTAGAGATCTTTAATTGCTATGTTTTTGCATATGCCCTGTTTTTGTTCTCATGAATTTGATTTCCTTGAGTGATCATAGATGTTGGAAGCAATAGTCAAAAATACTTGGATAAGAACTAGTGAAGTTCATTGTGAACCACAACAGAACCAACATATTGACTATTGACTATTGAACTACCCATGCTATGCTTTGTTGATTGATGTGTGATTTCTTTTCAGAAGTGTGGATTGCATAGTTAGTTTTCCGGGTCAGATATCAGAGTTGATCTATCAAACCAATTCCATTTCATACTTGCATGTACCATATGGAATAGATAGCCTCTCTATGAAAGGCAACCGAAGTGCATTGCAGTTTGCTATTTTGATTTGTTTCCAGCATGCATAATCTAGTTTAATTCTATTCTCGTGACATTAGAAATTACCTTTCTTACTGGTGTCTTGTAACTCTGTTGATTACGAATCCTGGATTGATAATTAATGAGTGCATTATACTAAACATATAATAAACCACTATATAAACCGAGCAGTCATAAGTCAATTCCACCATATGGGCAGGGTAGCAAAGCCTAAAACCTTGAAAGCATCGCCTCTGACGGAGGTAAAGGAACTAACAAGATCCCTAGATATGAATAGATCCCCAAAAATATCTCTGACACTAGGAAGGTATCGAGGGGATATCCCTTCAACCGACTTCATGGGACCTCATGATTAAATCCAATGTGAGTGGAGCCTCCTGATCTTACCAATTATACAATGGATTTATCCACTCCCTGACTCAGAAAAATATGTTGATTTAATTTCCTTGGAGAAGATTACTCACAAAATCCTATTCCAAGGCACTAAATCCTAGGCTAGTTTGTGCACCCTATAAAATAAAATCGTTACTAATAAATTTTAAATTATAGCGTTTATTTTATGGTCGTGATTACTCAAAAAGGTATGGTAATGAAACCCATGGTGTTATGAATCTGCAAGAAAATTAAATATGAAAGTAATGCAAAGTCCTAAATTTATCTTTCAATGAATGATATGCTTCTAAAAAATTATGCAATTTTCAAATTCAACTCTTGAATTCAGAAGTAAATACACAATATTTCATTATATGCACTAAGCTAATGATATAGATTCAAGGACAAAAATTCCAAGCAATGCAAAATGCTTAAATTTTTTGTATTTTCAATATATTGAAACTTAAAATGCATGTACTAAACAAATAACTTGATATATAGCTCTACTGTGTATAAAAAATAGATAACTCGAGCAGGATACCAAGCAAAAAATCACCCAGCCCAATGTACAAGGACAATAAAAATGAAAATATGAAGATAAAGACTTTGCCCAGAAAATCAACCAAAAGAAGGTTTCCTGTCATCCCACGGGCACTCAACATGCACTATAGAGACCCAATAAGGCTCAGCAAGCATAAAATCCCACCCATCAAACACCAAAGAAAGCAAACAGGCAAGGAAAATAGGTGTACGCGACTGTTCAGGAAAATAGAGTGTATATACGCATCTTGCAGTGATACAACCAGCATGTATACGTGACTGTCAAGGCAAAAGGCGTGTATATGCTTTAAAAAAATGCCAAGCAAGGGAGGAAGGCTGAAAACTCAGACCCATAGTGAACAGGAGTTGTCAAGCAATGTTATGACAAGAACCACAATAGAAACAAGAGCAATCTAAAGAGAAAAGTACTTCAAACCCTAATAAAGAAGATTCATCCCCAGTATGGTCGCCAATTATGTTACGAGGAAAATATATCTATGGCTAGGGTGAACCACAACAGATAGGTATGACTGCATAAATCAACTCTATCCCATAAACATGTTATATAAACTAATGTGCAAGCGAGATAAGAAAAGGACCTACCTCGTCTAGATGTTTGAATATGTCCACCATTGAGCACTTTGACCCAAAGCTTTATACCTGCAACAAGTTCTCAACAAACAAGTGAAGAAATCATATAGTGCTAATATAAAAGGTTAGAACATTAGATAGCATAATCCATTAATATACAAAACAAACATGCCCATGGATAATAACTCATATATTTTCAATATATCAATTGGATGTGAAGAGAGTATTTCTATTAATAAATGATCAGCAGAAGTGAAAATATTACAGACTTTCGTGTCAGCACAGTTCAGAACCAAGAAACCAAGTTCCTTCCAGTTGGGCCTCCACCAAAGGCAAGCTAATAGAAGGGAGACAATGAGGTTCTCCATCAATAAGGGAAGATCTTGGGGGATGCACACTGTGTTCAGACTTAAAGGACAAAGGGATGCAAACTCAATATGAAGTAACAATTTCTCCAAAGTAACTTTGCTCTCAAAGTTGAATTATTTCTCTCCTTTCCATAGCTTGGAATTGGGCTCTTTATAGCCTTCAAAATTCAACTGAAGGGCCGAGTCGAAATGTTTCCAGTATATGGAATGCCAAGGATCAGATATCTCATGTCATGACATGGAAACCCGACATTTAATTTTGATTTTCTGGCACAAATCTCGATGTACGGGGGCTGTAGTGGAGCAGCCTGTGTATATGCTTGTTGTATAGTGTGAAAGACGCGTACAAGTGGAAAATTTTATATTTTTGTCTCTAGATTTATCAATCAAGGAAACTAAGTCTGCATAGGGAAATGGAATAAGGCCCTCTCTGCAAGATTTCTTAGGATGAGGCAAATCTTTCTCTAACAGTTATCATAACATACGTCTATGGAGAAGATATTGATGAGGTTCAATGTGAACATTATGAAACCATTTTTTTTGTTAGTGGACACATGGAAAAACTAGGTAAATAGCATGGAAATGGGTGCTTCAGTATCTTAGAAGCGTGAGTATCACCTACAGTGGTTGCAGTGATTTAGTCTGTGGTTATGTTGATTCAAAATATTTGGACAAGAGAAGACCTACATCGAGTCATGCCTTGCATGAATTCAAGGATCTATTGGGTAAGTTTGCACAAGTATAGTATAGGGTGTTCTATGGTGGTCAAAACATTGTTCATTTGACTAATTGTCCAACATATCAAAATTGTACAAGGCATCATTTTGTAAGATAGGTTACTAGTGGAGGTGAAGTGGTCCATACTGGAGCAAATTGTGTAGACATGTTCATGTAACCAGTATTGTTAGAGAATTTTTGATGATGTTTGGCTTATCTTGGCTTGCAAGAAAAGGTGATGATTGATTCATTGGGAAAGGTATCAGGAAAATTGTTGTCAAGGTGGAGATTGTTGGGCGGTGACAACACATACCTTAAATTACAACTTGTTGGAGGTTTCTTGGGTGTTTGGATTTCCATGTGCCTGAAAACACTTATGTTATTTCTATTTAAATGTAGAAGCATGTGAGGTACTTCATGGGACTTGTAACCATTTCTCCATTATTGGTTGAGCAATAAAGGATATCATTTCCCCCTTTATTCACTCCTTGTTGTATGATGTGTTATCTCTATTTGTTTTCTTCATTAATTCCAGTGTTTGTAGGATAGATTGCAACATAAATCCCTCGAAGTGAATCTTTTTTAGAATTCAAAAACTTTAAAAAACGTTTGCATCACTAAAAATTGATATCTCTTAACATATAATAATCTAAAATTAAGATAAACTTACATTAGTACAAAATATATCTAAAATCAAATTTATGATTAGATTGTTAAACTTGTGGGATATAATTAAAATTTTAATCACTATAATACATTTATGTAATCCAACTCTCCATAAACAAACATAACATTATGTTTTTTTAATCATTATAATATATATTTATATTTATACTCTCCATAAACAAACATAACATTATATTTTTTTAATCAATATAATATTTATTTATATTACAATAAAAGAAGATATTTTAATAGAGTGGGCTAACTCAAGATCAATCTTCCCTCCCAAGTTACTTTTTCGGCAGGTTTTAAATAAATGACCCCATAGCCCAACAACAAGGCACTGGAGCTGCAAAATGAGTCCTTAGAGCATCACAGGGACGAATCTATCCCCCATGGAGCCTAATGTTAGTAACATTTCTTGTCCTGGGCACAAGAGTATTCAGGTCTGCAAGTTGCATGAGAAGCGCCCGAGCGCAGCATGGAAAAATATCGTTTTAGGCTTCCAAGCAAGTAAGCGGGCGAGGTTATATTGTCGATGGTCCAGATTCATCCGTAAGAGAAGATCAGCGGTTGGCGGGAAATCGCGGTTAGCGGAGCTGCGCTGAGATTAGCACGATGGATGGCGCCCATATTTTATGCAAGAAAAGATAGCAGTCGTCCATCCAAAGGACGCGTGGCGCGAGATCCAGTCACGTCGGCATTTCGGCATTCGGGAGTTCGAAGGGTGAGGATTCTATGTCTTTCTACATCTCGAAACCCCGAACCCCAAAGCACCGAAAGCGCCCAGAGTCGGGCCCGCAGTATCACGAGGCAGTCTCATTCGTCCATCCAAAGGGGACACCTGGTGCGCGATTAGGCTCCTCGCCTTTTCGCCCATCATGACTTCGAAGCGCAGGGAGCAGCTCCTTCATATCCCCAAGGCACGAGGTGCTAAGAGCATCTAGGACCCAGGCCTGCAGCATCACTAAGTGAGTTCAGGACCGTCAGATCTGAGAGGGATGCGTGGCACCCAATTAAGTCATCTCGGCGTTTCTTTCATCGCGACTGTGATGAGCAAGGATCGGCTCTTTCCTATTCACGAACATCGAAAGTGCCTTTGAGAATAAACACAGGGTCATAGCCCATGGTCACTTGGGAAAGAAAAGAGCTGTGCAAGAGGGGTCAAAGGCGTCGATTTTTTTCACAGAAGGGATCATCACGATCTCCAGGTACCATCTGATTCGACCTCAATCCTGGTTTTCGCTCAGAGTAAATGAAGGTGAGAAGGGGTGGTTGAAACCTCTCCTCATTCATTAAGTGCAAGGTATGGAGGGTCTGGCAAGCTGTCTGCCCGAGGGGGGCCTGTGTACCAATTTTTCCAAAGAAGCCATGCCGAGTCCTCGACTAGCCAGAGAGGTCTGCACACGCCAACTCGGCATTTAATGGCTCGGCTACTTCCCTTGCAGGAGCCATGCACAGTTAAGATGGTGTCTGACGAAGAATATCCGTCTGAATTCAGCTGAAGGGACACCAAGCCTTGGGTGACTGAGCACGCCTCTGTTAGGCGAATTTTTCTGAGTATATCGACTCAGTTTTTGTATTTTGTAATCATCAATGGTTGAGCAAGGCTCCCGGTTGTAAAGCTTTAATGAAGCACTGTTATTCCTGGTTATGTGTGGACTTTTGAGACTTCTTGCCTTATGAATGTCAGTTTCCTTCACATCTTTGTTTACCTTGTATTAGAGCATCTCGGGATTGGAGGATCCAGTCGAGTTGTAACTGTTATAGGATGATGTAGGTTGGATCGTTGTAATAGTTGCATTGTTTCTAACCGGTCTCTGTGATTTTCTTAGCATCGAACGACTTGGAATTGGAGGATCCATTCAAGCCCCCCTTTCATTTTCTCGAAGCCCTGAACCAAGAGGATCTTGCATTCAGAGTTTTTCTTCTACAAACTACTGAAAGGTTTGTTGCCTGAGGTAGTTTGTCCACTCCTCTCACCAAGTCTTCAACCTGCTCTTTTTTTTAATCAACCCGCTGACTGAAGTTAGATCAAGACCTTCTTTGTTCCTCACATGTCGGACACAGTCCCTGAGTTAGAGTGATGTCTACCCGAGTCTCTAACCATTTGATCATCCATTAAACTTATCGTGACATAAAACTGATGGGTGTTGGGCTCTGCTCCTGCAAGCAATCCAGGAGTGACTTCTGACGCTAACACTATTACCATAAATACAAACTATGCGATAACAGTTCCATAAAATAAATGTGAATTGTTCGATTTGTTCGGTGAAATATTATTTGGAAGATTTGACAGGTTGGAAGTCCTGAAGTCCCGACACTCATCCATTTCATCAAGAGATTAAATTTTGATCATTGATTATGATAAGCGCTCATTTGGCCTAGCGTCTGGTCACTATCATTAGTCATATGGAATAGAGATATAAGGGTAAAATGAAGGCAACGCTTAAATTGATAAGCATTTAGTTATACACTTGCGATTAGATGAAAATGGTTTGAAGGAAGTGCCTCATATAGATTTAATTCGATAGAGAATTAACACTAGAACATTATAGAGAATCGATAAGAGATCAAATATGATTGGTTGGTGAAGAAAGAATGTAGCGGAAGCATGAGAACGATATGATGAGTCGATCCATGTTTGTGATCAACTCACGAAGATAAAAGAATCGACACACAGTCATGATTAAAAGAGAGTTAATTCATGAGCATTATGAATAAAGGATAAAAGGAAAAATGATATTAATTAAAGATTAATATTATCATTTTAAATGAAAAGATACAATGGTTCAAATATCAAAAGACACAATGATTCAAGCTTCACACCAGTTGGAAGACTATATAAACAAGAATGAATGGTGAGAAGTATTGGACTTAAATTTGTTGAAGTATATATATTTATATATAATGGATTGAATGAAAGTTCATTCGATCAGGTTGGTGCATGTTTACAATTTGGGTCTTGTATGAGGATTGGATTCCTCACATCTCAGTTGCATCTAAGATCAACAAGCTGGGACTTGTTATGAGGGTTGGATTCCTCATTTCTCAGTTGGATCTGAGAACTACAAGCTGGGTCTTGTAACAGAGAGATAGGTCTCTCATAATTGTTTGAATATGATATTCAAAGATTGATCTTATGTATTCATTCAAGCTATTTAATAAATACAATATTTATTCTTTTATATATATCGATTGAGAAAAT
>ML787182.1:233205-244260 GCA_009831015.1 Picea engelmannii
TATATATATATATATATATATATATATATATATATATATATATATATATATATATATATATATATATATATAATTAGACATATATATGCAATAAATATATCAAAGAAATTATATATATTTTTTAGAGTTTAGTTAGAGGGTGGCTGAAATCTCTTTTAGATGATTCTATCCTTCTTAAAAGGAGACACGCTAATGTTGTATCTTATTTAGAATTATTAAAAAGATTCTTTTAAATTTTGTAAGGAAATCGTTATGAATTATCATAAGAATGTTCACATTATTAAATCGTTATGAATTATCATAAGAATGTTCAGATTATTAAATCGTTTTAC
Source organism: Picea engelmannii (assembly GCA_009831015.1). Taxonomy (NCBI): domain Eukaryota; kingdom Viridiplantae; phylum Streptophyta; class Pinopsida; order Pinales; family Pinaceae; genus Picea; species Picea engelmannii. The sequence continues at coordinate 233,538 of ML787182.1, forward strand.
TTGATATCGATGAAATAATAATTAGCACAACTACATTTATCACATTAATAAAAGTGGATGATATAAATTTATAAGGCTATTTGTTTAGAAAGATGGAAAATGGAACCTATCAATGTATATCAACCAGGTTTACTAATGTGGTTGTGCTAGTATAAATTCATTTAATACAAAAACAAGATTTTTGTCTTAACACGATCCTCCGGAGTATATTTCTAAAAATTGCTTTTAAACAAAACAATGGGGTTAATCTTTTTAGTTAAGAATAAGATTTATTTTATCTTTATAAATTGAGTTTAGTTTGGGGAGTTGAAAAAATGAGGGTAGTTTTCCCACCCAGATTTAATTCTTGCAAATGACATATTGAGATCTAAATCGGTATATTGTTGTAACAGCCTTGAGCCTTATTTTGATAAAGACTTGAACTTTTACAATATTTGATTTATCATGGGTACCATCCTCAAACTGAGGGGAAGTTCCCAATGGATTTTTTTGAGCCATGTATTTCATGCAAAAAAAAATAAAAAATAAAATCCTTGGAATGAAGGGAAGTACTTGGTGGTTCCCCTGAAATGTGTATTTCACCCAAAAAGAAAAAGATATCTATATGTGTGTGTGTGTGTAGAGAGAGAGAGAGTTTTAATAATTAAAAACAATTTGACTGATGATTCTTCTTCTTTAGATGATGAACATCAATTAGAACCTCTAGCTCCTCTCTTACAATTTAGTCTCTTGATTATACACGTCCATCTCCTCTACTAGATCGGTCTCCAGATCCTGCACCTCCAAATTCTCCACTTCATAAATGGGTCCAAAAAACAATGGAATTTGTTGGTACTTTACATGGTGATCTAACAAATCCTAGCAAGACATGCTCATAGTTCCATATGGGTGGTTTAGATTTTATGGCACAACACATTGAGACAAAATATCCTTAGATTTATAAACAAGCAAGTGGCCTATGTAAATGGGAACCATCTATGCAAGAAGAAATGAAATCCTTATTGAAAAATCACACTTGGGATATTCTTTCTCTTCCTAAAGGTCACAAGATTAGTCATTACAAGTGGGTATACATGATTTCTTAGAAACATTTTCCCATGTTGCAAATATGGACTCAACTCGTCTTGTTCTTTCACTCGTTGCTTCTCAAGGTTGGGAAGTACATCGGATAGACATAAAAAACACCTTTCTACATGGGGACTTAAATGAATAAATATACATGGAACAACCTCCCATATTTTGCTCAATATGACTCCTCCCTTGTTTGACACCTCAAGAAGTCACTTTGTGGTCTAAATCAATCTCCTCAAGCTTGGGATTAAAATATGGATAGTTTCCTTCTTGGTTCTGGTTTCTCTAATGGTCAATCTAATTCTAATGTCTCCAATGCATCGAAATGTTTTAGGTGCACAAAAATTAAAACCTTTGCTACACCCTCCATTGACCTATCTCTACTAAAATCATAATGGTACAAGTGCCTTTGCAAAAACCTAGAGAAAAATCATATTTTCCTTGTAGTGATAAAAAGAAATGGCCTTCTAACATAGGAATCCACTTGGGATATTGAATAATTTATATAGAAGTGTCCAAATTTGTAGATGTTGGAAGGAACAACCCTTGTAGGTAGCCATCGCTAAAAAAATCACCCTTTCTCTTTCCATGTTTTATACACAATAATAAATTTAGTATAGTTAATTGATAATAATTTTTTGAATAAAGTGTTTTGGGGTTCAAATATCATTTCCTATTATTGCAATGAATTTACTAAAAATGGGTTTAAACTTTATTTTGTAACTACACATCGAAACTAAAGCTTCGTAGGTGCAAGGGGAGTCATCATTGACTCTGGGGAAAATCAAGAAACAAAATATGCTTGGGGAGTTAGGATTTCCTTGAATAATGAAGTCAATGATTTATCTCTCATCAAGGCCTTTTCCTTATAAATCTCAAGGAATTCATGTAGCACTGGTGGTGAGAGACACTACTGTCATTCTAAGAGAAATCTATCGCAAATCCCTTCCCAAGAAGCCAAACTTAGCTCATTTATTGCAAAGAATTCTTCAAGAACATCAGGATTTTGACAAGCTTGAATTTTTCGACATCCTCAAGGACAATAATTCATTAGAAAATGAGAAAGACAATTTAGGCTCTAGACTAAGTTTGAGTTGTTTTAATATAAATGGGGGGCGCTCTTTCTAATCCCCCCCATAATGATTACAATGATTCTATGGTTTTGATGGGTTATAAATTAACCACCCTCTTAGAAAGTAACCCAAGTTTGAAGTAATGGTCATTTAAGAACCAATGGCACATTACTATGTTCTACCCCCTCCCACTTGAGCAAATTGTAATGATGTGTGTGATTATGTAGTCCAATAAGTAGTGTGGGTTAAATTTGATGGGAATTCATCCTCTCTAGTTATTATTAGAGTTGTGGCTCTGCTTTGCTCTATTTCTCAATGTTTTGAGCTTGAAATAGGGCGCATAATTGGGTGAAGGAGGGAGTCCTCCCCCTTCTTCTATGAACTTGTGTCCTCCTTGTAGTTCTTTGTGCTTTGGTTCTATTTTGAGTTTCCTTGTAGTTTTGTTTAAGGTTCCCATGGTGCATTGTCATTATAAAGTGGGTGTTTCATCTTCTGCAAGCTAGGATAGTTTTAAAAAGGACCAAAACATTGTGCTTGGGGTGTGGTTGAATCTAAATGTGGCATTATTAACCCCAAGATATGGTGGTATAGGTGGCAGTATGAATTCAAACAAAAAGTCTAACAAAACAATGCAACAAGGGATAATTGTGCCATAGACATAGAAAGGTATGTAGTTGAAATGAGGGAATCATAGAAGAAGGTAGAGGCATTTATAGGTGCCAACTGCAATAAAAATTTAGAAGTTATAATTTATCTTGACTCATTAAAGCAATTTGTGGGGTAAATTGTGGCCCATCTTGGCAATCTAAACAATTTTGTTAAAACCTCCTCTCTTGTAGATTCTCCACCCACAACAAAGGCATCTCGAGTATGTGAGGATCCTCATTGAATCTCCAAGACAAAATTGGATAGAGGAAACAGTCTTCAAGATAAAACACTTAATGACCAAAATCATAGGGTTCCAGAAGCATGTGAAGCAACGTAGCATTGGAAAATAGAATCCCAGAATGAGACTTGTAACATCCTCGGTTTTTAATCCCCGCAAATTATAATGTAATAATGTAAATTCAATTTAGGTTGGTGAGGAAATATGTTTGGGTCAAAGATCCATACTATTTAATATGGCTAAGGGTCAAGCTATGTAAATTATACATTGCAATTATTAATATAAATAAATCACTTGTTGCAATATGAGATGGACAGTAATGACGGGAGGCTATGATTCCACAAGAGAGGGGGATAAAGTGGGTCCAAGGGATTTCCCATTTCTATTAATCCAAGCCATTTCATATTAATGTTTATCTTCTTAGAATTATCAAAGGAAACATTGAATACATGTAAGAGTGGTAGGTTGGAAAAGTCTTCTCACTAATTTATTGCAGCATGGGTTGCGTACAACCACTTTTTGGGAAATGTGAGAGTCAAAGATGCATGAAAGAAAATGAAATTCGAGTTCCTTTTTGGGATAGTTTTTACATGCTGATTTTGGGCAGCAAGAGAGGATTTAGGTGCTGGGAAAGAGCACCATCCATGCTAGCCATGGAAAGACATCTTGTTGGGATGAGTTTGATGTTAAAAAATATGTTGGGTTCCCATAACAGCCTTGAGAAGGTTGTTGTGAGTACTTCAAAGTAACATTTAAGATATTTCCTTTCCATCCATGTGCATTGGAGCCATGGATAGAAGTGGGAAGGCTTGTTATATTGTGTTGCAAGAAGGGGGATCCCATTCTTTGGGTTGTGAAATTTGAGGGGAAAAAGGGGGTTTTGGTTGTTGAGTGTGGAGAGTGGATAACCAAGAGGGTCAAACCTCCTTTTGGATTCATATCCTCAACTTGAGGGTGGCTTGATATTGAGAATAAATTAATAGAAAACCTATGGTTGGTAGGAACATCCCTTATACACAACTAGTTGGTTTCCCCAATAAAAGACAAGTTCTTGTTGTAATATTCCAGATTACATGAGCATTCAAGAAGAGGATACAATATAGCAAGCACATCACATACACGTACTCAAGAGAGAATAGATAATTTATGTAAGGTTAACCAACCACTTTTGTATTCCTTATTCAATAGTATTTATACATTTGAAGAATGGTTCGAACGGTTGTACCCGCTCCAACTAATCATTCATTATGTTCTTTTATGCATTTATCCCTTTATTATGGATATATTTACGTAATGCCTTATGTCTAATGTATGATATGTGATGACTATTAAAAGGGCCTAAGAGGCCTCCCAACATCTCCCCACGCTCGAATCCTTGTTCATTCCGAGAAAGTGTGCAACGACGTCTTGGATCTCTACTCATGTAGAATTATCCTTATTATGCATCAACCATGCATACCAATATGCATAGGTAAATCAGTTGCATTGCGCAAAAACTACCAATTTTATAGGAAGTTACATGTATACAAGGTTCTATCGTGACCTATTACTCTTTAGCCTCCAACTAAAATATGGTAGGTTCTTGTGCAGTCAATGAGTCTCCAACGCTCTACTACCATACCCAACAATGGTCCTCTTCAATCTGTTGTTACACCATCATGCCTTAAGAGCGATGATTGCCTCATCCTGTGCTCATATTTCCCTTGCACAACACCTTACGATGGAGCACCACACTTTAGCTAACCTACCATTTCACTACTTTATGGCTTCCAAGGTCACAACCCAATTAGAGCTATTCTACAACTCTTATACTTGGAGGATTAATCAAATCAATCTTTCTTGTGCCATCATCTTGTATTTTAAGCTCGTTTGTGTGTGTATCTCATGAGATGTCTCTTTCTTGAATTCCTTCAACCGTTTCAAAATTTTCATGATCAATGCTCTCTACAAGTGCTCAAATCAGTTGTTGCAAAATTTCCTTAATCAATGCTCAATCTTTAAAACAAGTGCTCCATTGTCTATATAATTGTTGTTAATATCAATCATGGCTATGCTTCTTTAGGCTTTCAAATATCTAAAATGTATGGAGTTTGCAATACAAACTTACATGAAGAACAAATCTCTGACTCAACTAAGACTTTATTACATGTGCATAACTCAAAGGACTCGACTATAACTAAAACTAAAGTATACAAAGACTCTTTACTAGTACTAGAATTTTACAAAATCAATTGAATGTTGTCGATTGGATATCGACTGGCATCAAAAAGAAATCGATCTATTCTGTTACACATTGATTTATATTACACTGGTGGAGAGGATCGTCAACCTTTGAAGATACACATTTAACCCCTTCCTTTCTTTAGACTCAGATTTTATAGTGAATCGTGACTCGCTCAATTAATACAAGACTAACTCAATCGACAACATAATTTATTTTCATTTTATTGACTAAAGACTCAACTAAACCATTGTCCTTCTTGTAGTACCTTATACATAAGACCCCTCATGATTTACAATGACTCCATATTTCTTAGGATATATCACTCACATATTCCAAAGAGATTCATAACACCCTTTACACTAGTATAGAAATTCAAAATAAAATGATGTGATACAAGTTTCTTTAAAGTTTCTTTTTCCACTCACAAACTATGCAGATAACTTGAATTAGATTCCAATTTCATTATATCCATTCCAACAGGGACATCCATATGGAAGTCTCCACAACAATCATTGTCTCCATCCTTTTTATATTCTTTCAACAATTCAATGTTATGACACACAAACAACAACTCCATAACTATCCATTTGACCACCAAAAAGCGTTGTCATTGTTCTGATGTTAATGGTAGTTTCAGTGTGCCTCTTATTCACCCATGGTGACCACTAGTGCACAGTTTTGTAGATAAATGAATACCAATCATTACAATAATTTTATAAATGAATCATTCTTGGAAACTATACATTCCACACCAATGAATAAATAATTCCACTACACCTTCCACATAATAGTATGGCACTAGTCTACATAGAAAAACTACAAGACATTACAATGCATCATTGTAACTCCATTTCTCGTTGTACATGCTAGCGAGGAACACTTGTATAGATTCCATCAAGAGACCAACATATCAATTCATCTCTCCTTCATTACTATGCCAACAAGTCAAAACTTTGCTCCTAGCCAACATTTATGATGTTTAGATCAATACAATAAACTAGTGTGATGAAAATTGGAGACAATTATGACAAATGTTGAATTCACATCTTCAATTTACCTCCTGTTGTTAATTTTGATGAACTCAAATATATATTTGACATGGCGTAACTAGGTTACACGTACATTTTTTAGTGCATGTTGGCCACAAAATGGTGAAATACTCAAGGGAGCCCGACAATCCCACCAAATTTGTGAAGGCTAGGGGATTTGATTTATGTAAAGAACACAAGAGAAAATTCGTTTAAGAAGTGACCTTCAGCTAAGTCTAGGAGGTATCTATTGAGTCTTAGAAATGTCATCTTTTTATTAACCTTTTCCTTGAATTTTAATCATTTTTCGCTTGTCTGTAACCTTGTATTAAGATGATTTTAATGTTTATATGTGGGATTACGTTCCATATTTTCCAATGCATTTATTTTAGTATTTTAAGTGAGTTTATGATTAAATATTAGAAAAATAGCATATTTTCACCTATCCTTGAAGGTTGGGGGAGTTTGTTCATGTTTACAAGTATATTTAGAGATTCAAACAATGCCAAATTTTACCTTTTAGCCTCAAATTCGAATTTCACATTCAACCCTTGAAGATTTGATGAACATTTGGGAGGATGACTCAAGTATATTGGATGGAGAAGAATTGAGGAAGATTTGTTATCAAATATTCTAGAGAGATTTGTGAGAAGATTTTTAGAGATATTATTTGCTAATTATTAGCAAATGGTTGTAACCACATGAGAGATATGTGGATCTGAATTTATTATTGGTTATCTTAGTTTTTGTATAAATAAGAGTGTTCTCTCCATTCCAAAGGAAAGGATTCTTGGAGCATATGTCCATATTATGATGGAATAGAATAAAGATCTTGGCATTTCTCTTCACATAATTTGTCATTATTTAGTTCTATGTCTTGATTTAGTTTACAATGTTGTAGAGTAGTTAATTGAGCTCACTCCAAATAGATCATGGTAGTCCTTTATTTCATATGTTTTCATTTAATTTTGTAATTTGATTTTATGAACAGTCTTTTCCTTTTGCAGATTAGTTTTCGTTTAAGCATGATTCATGGAAACAAGATGTGTCTAATGCATACATGATCGGCCTTTCAAGTACATGATCATTTCCAAGTATGATTAAGCTTGATTTTGATTGATGAAGTGTGGTGTGATTAGTTAGATTCATTTATCTTCATTTATTTTCCATAAGCATCTTAGATAGATCATACTGCAAATAATCTAATTATGCACATACAATGCTAGCATATATATATATATATATATATATTATTTTAGTCATTTTTCACTTGTGGTGCAGTAAGAACCACTCCATCCACTAACCTATTGGAAAAAAGATCTACGGGAGAAGGGATGCATCTAAAGGAGGAAGTAAATGAAGGATAGGAGCTTTTGAAAAAGAAAATCAAACACTTCAAGGTACACTATTGATTCTTTCTTGTCCAAATTTGCATTATAAATTGATATTTTCTACAAATCCATCAAGGCCATATTTAAGATCTAAAGATGGCTATTGGAAATTTTTAGGGAATTAATTTATCACATCACCATAAATATCCCCATCGATAATATCGCATATTTAAATCACATTTTCTTGAAAAAATGGTCATTTTTAGATTATTGTAGCAAAAGTGACTTCGAAAATCTCTTAAAAACGAAGTTAGGATAGTCAATATTTGAGGGATAAAATGAACACATCTTAAAAAGATTTTTCCAAGGGATATATCCCTTAGAATATAGTTTCCAACCCAATTTTAATCACTTCATTTGGGTATGGGATGAAAAAATTATGATCAAATTATTGATTGTTGGTCATAAAATATTCATCATGGAAAGTCTACAGCTTGATTATTCACAAGAATATATAGCACATCAAATCACCTCATATTCAAAACATGTTTATAAGGGAGAAAGGTCTTCGAGTATAGTTTAATACAAAATTTGAATCACTCAATTTCGACTTCATATGAAATAGTTATTCACAAATTAGTGACTCTCTATCCCAAAACAACTTATGTTAAAAACCAAATATCAAGATATCATAGAAAAACCTCAGAATAAGTACTCGACGCCTTGAAAAAGAGAGAAATTCAGTTAATAAGCCTCTTTGAGGGGGAAACCTCTTTATACCCCACATAAATGTCCAAATACAAGAAGATTCCAAACGAAAATGTCTCCTTGGTATATATACGAGACTAGGAGGTACAATTACAACTAATGGACTCAAGCCGACATAAATAAAATAAAATTACTAATGTAATATGCCTCAATTAAGGGGTAATGAGCCACTATTTAGGGCTTAGCATGCCCCTCCCCTTGAGACAAGTGTTGTCTGCAATGATTGAGTAACTCAGGATGCTTCTATATAAAAGACTCATCTTCCCAAGTGGAATGTTCAACCGGTAGTTTCCTCCATTTAACGAGATACTCTGAAATGGATCTATTCCTCAGCTGGTGAAATCTTGTGTCAGCGATGGCTTCAGGCTCCAATATGATTTTTCCTTCTTCGTCAAGTTCTAGAAATATAGTTTAAACTGGGATCTTGTCGCCTATAACCATCTTTAAGCATGAAACATGGAAAACTGGGTGTACTCGTGAAGATGCAAGCAACTCCAATTTGTATTCCATAGTGCCAATCTTTTGCAACACCTTATAAAGGCCATAGTACTTTGGTGATAATTTATTATCCTTCTTGGCTTGCTTGAGGGACATATGTTTCTATGGTTGTAGTCTTAAAAACACCCAATCCCCTACTTCAAAACTTCTTTCACTACGATGTTGATTTGCTTGGTGTTTCATGTGATTTTGTGCCATTGTCAGGTTATCCTTTAAGATTTGGAGAACTTGTTGTTAATTCTTGATGTGATATTCCACTACTTGAACCTTATATTTTTCTTTTAGAGAAGAAGTGATGGAAGGAGGGCAGTATCCATAGAGTGCCATAAATGGTGTCTTTTTTGTTGCAGTATGAAAGGAAGTGTTATACCACCATTCTGCCAAGGGTAACCATTTGAACCATTGTGTTTGTTTATCAGAGAAAAAGCAACAAAGGTATCCTTCCAGACATTTGTTCACTATCTCGGTTTGTCCATCAAATTGAGGATGATAGGATGAGCTATGATCCAATCGAGTACTCAAACAAGAAAATAATTCTATCCAAAAATGTCCAATGAAGATGGGATCTTTGTCACTTACAATAATCTTTCAGCTGCCATATAGCTTTTGAACTATCTCCATGAATGTGGTGGCAATTGTACTGGATTTGAAGGGATGAGAGAGTGCACAAAAGTGTGTGTACTTGGTGAGTCTATCAGCAATCACCATGATGACACTCTTTCCTTCAGACTTTGCTAACCCTGTTATGAAATCCATGGAAACCTCCTCCCAACGCTGACTTGTGATTGCTAATGGTTGTAAAAGACCTGGGATCTTAATTGTTTCCACCTTATTTTGTTGGAAAACCAAACATTTTGTGACAAACCTTTGAACATCAATTTAAGGCCATCCAAAAACAATTCCTTCTTGACCCTATGGTAGGTTTTCAAAAATCTCGAGTGCCCTCCTACTGGAGAGGTGTGCAATTCCAATAGTACCTTTTGTTTGATTTGGGATTTATTACATAAATATAAGCGATCTTTGTACCACAGTGAATCATTTTTCCATGTAAATGTATCTGATGCACTGGAATCCTGCTACAACCTTTGAATGAGAGTCCACACTTTTTCGTCATTCTTCCATTCATCCCTTGCTTATATTATCCAATCGGGTTGGATGATCGAGATATCACAGAGAAAGCCCTCAACATATTCATCATTTCTTGAGAGTGCATTTGCCACAACATTTTTCTTCCCTTTTTTATAGACGATTTCAAAATAATAACCCAATATCTTGGTCACCCATTTTTTTTGTTCTTCTTAATATAGTCTTTCTTCCAAGAAGTATTTAAGACTATCATGATCTGTTTTGACCTTGAAGTGCCTACCTATTAGGTAAGGACGTCATTTCTTCAATGCATGTAGTATTGCCATCATTTCCTTCTCATAAATGGGTTTGTGCAAGTCATTTTCCCTTGAGTGGTCGAATTTCAAAATCTAGGGGCCTTCCTTCTTTCATTAGGACAACACCAATTCCATTTCCTGAGGCATCACATTCCACAATAACGGTTTTTGTGAAGTCTGGAGTGGTCAAGACAGGAGATTTGCACATCACCTCTTTAAGTTGTTCAAAATCTTTAGTTGCCTCTGGATTCCATGAAAATGCATCCTTCTTAGTTAGTGTCATTAAAGGTGTTGTTATTCTTCCATAGCGCCGAAAAACCTTGTGGTAGTAACCTGTCAAACCCAAAAATCCTCTAATATTCTTCAATGTTTTGGGAATCGGCCAGTCCATCATGGCCTTAATCTTGTTAGGGTCTACCTTGACACCTTCATGAGATACAATATGACCCAAATACTCTACCT
>ML787182.1:244310-264989 GCA_009831015.1 Picea engelmannii
GTAGTTGTAGCACCTTGTCAACATGTCGCACATGATCCTCCCAATACTTGCTATAGATTAGTATATCATCAAAAAATACTAACACAAATTTTTGAAGGAAGGGCTTGAAAATGGAATTCATCAACCCTTGGAATGTGGAAGGTTCATTTGTAAGGCTAAAAGGCATGACCAAAAATTCATAATGGCCTTCATGAGTTCGGAACGTTGTTTTTGGGGTATCTTCTTCCTTCATTCTAATATGATGATACCCTGAATGAAGATCCAACTTTGTGAAATAGATTGCTCCATGTAGTTCATCTAAAAATTCATCAATGACGAGAATGGGAAACTTATCTTTAATAGTGATCTTGTTGAGCTCTCTATAATCTGGACACATACACCATGAGCCATCTTTCTTGAATACCACTACCACTGGTGCAGAGTAAGAAATTTGGCTAGGTATCATAATTCCAGCCTCTAACATTTCTTCAACCATGCGCTCAATTTCACTCTTCTGGGCATAAGGGTATTTGTATGGCCTGATGTTAGGAGGAACACTCCCAGGAATTAGGTGAATGTCATGATCATGATTTTGAGTGGGTGGAAGACCTTTAGGAATATATTCAAATACTTTGGAATGCTTATCAATTATCCCTTGGAGATCTAGGGGAATAAATGGCTTAGATGTTTGAACATATGTTGGCCCTTGACCAAGTTTTGAGGAAACATTGGTCATGTTTGACCACTTTTGGGACTTCGACAGACTGTTTGAAGATAGAGCACCCAAGCGGAGCAGAGATCGCGGGATCTCACTCACTTTGTGGGTTTGTGGACCCAGTAAAAGGTTTTAGGGTTCATGTAACGGGTTATGGGATGTCGGCCCATGGGTTTACCCATGATTAGGCCTCTTTGTAAATGTATAAATAAGTAGCTAAGTGATGTAAGAAGTAGATTGATAAGGATTTATTGGCTATGTGCATAGTATGTTAGCTTAGTGCAGGATGTAGAAAGTTGCTTCATGCAGACAGACTGTGTAAAGTAAGGCTCTGTGCTAGTAAGAAGTTTTCTCTGTGCCTTGACCTAATTTTTGGGAAGGAGGATCTGGTGCACTGCGCACAAATCTCCTGTCCTCGACGGATTTGGCTATGTGGATTTGTGCACAGGAGAAGATGAATGTAGAATATTGAAGACTAATAAAGAAGAAGAAGAAGTTGGTGGATGTAGCCCCACACTGGGGTGAACCACGTATATCCGGTGTCTTGATGTTCTTTGTGCGATGTTGTTTATGCATTTACCTTCTTATTGATGTTGTTATAATGTATGATGAATGGATATGATGTTGTTGCTTAGTGCTTAAAGATGAATGAATTCTAAATCTGAGCTTATTATATGTGCTAAGTGAATGAAAGTACTTGATGTTTATGGTTACTACAATGATCTGTAATAAGGCTTTTGTCTGCGATGTGAATGAGATTCAAGAAATAATGCATATTGTTGTTTAAGTGCTCTGATAAGTATTGTAATCACAGATTGGTGTCCTATCTTGGTTGTAGACACTTGAGTCCTACAAACTCACTACCTTTACCTCGGGTGAGACTTCATCTGCTTTGCAGGTGTTTCCGAAAGGGACGGTAGTTAGGGTTTTGTTGGTGCGTTGTTGAAGTGTTGAACCATGGGTCTGCCCCTATGCCAACAAATGGTTCTGTTGCCGAGACCTAAAACTGTGATTGTTGGGAACTGAAGAAAACGGAAATCTTTGTGCGTAGATCTGTTGTTGTAGTGCGCAGTATTCTACTTGACTTGCGAAGCTCTGTGCTAAGAAAGAAACTGGATTTGAAAGAAAGAGGTAATATATTAAAGCTTTGTGCTCTGGTAAAGGTAAGATAAGGAGAAATGTTTGCTTCGAAAGTATGAATCTAGGTATGTTTGATAGATTTTTTCCTGGCCTGAATGTTAGGGAAGAGTTAGAAGAAAGCGTTGATCTGAATAAATTTAATAGAAATAGAGAAAAATATGTTATTCCTATGCATAAAAAGAATTGTTGGACTAATAAGATTTTTTGCATATTGCAGGTCCAACACTATGATCCCAGTGCGCAGTACAGGAGAGGTTGGGGATCGTTTAAAAGAAAGAGAGGATTGACATTATGTTATAATTGTAGAAGATCAGGACATCTTGCTAAGGAATGCCCTAGTATAGGTCCTATTTGTCTCTGTTGTAAAACTATTGGTCATGAGGTTGATGATTGTCCACGAATGATTACTAAAGTTGAAAAGATGAACATGAGACAAGAAAACTCTGAAGAAAGTCAAGAGGCTAAGAGCATGTTGGGTAATCATAAAAAGAAAGAATCAGAAAAAGCTCAAACTATGTTAGTACAGTTAAAAGAAGTAATGGAGGACCACAAGGATGATAGTTTGTTAGATATCCTGAAATAAAAATAGTGCATAGTGTTACGAGGAAAATCTCTCTATGGCTAGGGTAAACCACAACAGATAGGTATGACTGCAGAAATCAACTCTTTCCTATAAACATGTTATAAAAACTAATGTGCAAGAAAGATAAGAAAAGGACCTACCTCGTCCAGAGCTTTGAAGATGTCCATCGTTGAGCACTTTGACCCAAATCTTTATACCTACAACAAGTTCTCAACAAACAAGCGAAGCAAGCATATAGTGATAATGTAAAAGGTTAGCACATTAGATAGAATAATCCATTAATATACAAAACAAACATGCCCATGGATAATAATTCATATATTTTCAAGATATCAATTGGACGGTAAGAGATTATTTCTATTAATAAATGATCAACAAAAGTGAAAATATTACAGACTTTTGTGTCGGCATGGTTCGGAACCGAGAAACCAAGTTCCTTCCAGCTGGGCCTCCACCACCTCAATCCTCCAACAAAGGCAAGCTCATAGAAGGGAGGCAATGAGGTTCTCCATCAATAAAGGAAGATATTTGGGGATGAACATTGTGTTCAGACTTAAAGGACAAAGGGATGCAGACTCAATATGAAGTAATAATTTCTCCAGAGTAACTTTTCTCTCAAAGTTGAATTATCTCTCTCCTTTCCATAGCTCAGAATTGGGCTCTTTATAGCCTTAAAAATGCAACTGAAGGGTTGAGTAGGAACGTTTCCAATATATGGAAGGCCAAGGATCAGAGATCTCTTGTCGTGACATGGAAACCCAACATTTAATTTTGATTTTCTAGCACAAATCCCGATGTATGCGGGTTGTAGTGGAGCAGCCTGCATATATGCTTGTTGTATAGGGTGCAAGATGCATATAAGTGGAAAATTTTATATTTTGTCTCTGGATTTATCAATCAGGGAAAGTGATTATGCATATGGAAATGGAATAAGGCCCTCTCTGGAAGATTGCTTAGGGTGAGGTAAATCTTGCTCTAACACATAGTCACAAGAATATAATACTTCGACATAGACTGTGTATTGGATGAAGAAACGCATGTGAATATTATGCCAGAAATCACTTGGGAAATTTTGGGAAATCTTGCTATGATACCCTCATTGGGAAGGATAGGCTTGTTTAAAGGAAAGATGATAACCCTATGTGGAAGAGTTACTAACATACCTATGATTACTCATGAAACATCAACAGAAGAGGACTTCGAATTTATTAGGATTGTTGAGAACAGTGCCCCTTCTCCACTTTTATTAGGAAAACTTGGATTGAGAAGGATCAAATCAGAAGGAAGGTAGAGGAGGAATCTACAGAACAAAAAAAGAAAGAACTAAGGGACTTCATAGCCATAAAAATAGAGCAACTAATAGAAGAACAAGAGGATAAGTCGAAGCAACAGAGGACCATAGAATTAGTTGTCGAAGTGGAAAGAACCCATGAAGGCTTAAACAACCTGTCCATGCAAGAAATAAGTATAGCCACCCCGGAAATAGTAAGAGAAGGGACATTAACCGTAGAATTTGTAAGAGCACATCAGCAGTGCAAAGTTATTTCACCAGGAGAGAATAAGAATACAAATGGAAAGAGGATTCCAGAAATTATCAGAGAATCTCAGATCACTGGAAAGAAGGCCATGAAGCTCAATAGGAATAAAGATAAGCTACAGGGAGCTACAGAAAATAGAAGGAAGGCTTCATAGGAGGAAAATCTGCAAAACTTGAACCTCACCGGAACAGCAAAACCACGCAGAATGGGACTTCGCCACGGTGAAGCTATATGACAGTTGGAGGTGCCTCGATCGTTAGAATAACACTCTGGAACGGATAGAAACGGAGTTATTAATGGAAAGACCTCCATTATACTATTGGGACTGCGCCATAATGGATGGATTCGTATTGATTGAGGCATTCCTGCCCATTGGAAGAATTTGTTACGATGCTTGCTTATTTAACCCATCAAACGCTGGGTCGGGCCCACTTTTTTCCACCCGTGATTATCCAAGCTAAAAGAGAATCCATTGTATCATGTTGTGCTTTCTGGACCTCTCCATCCATGTGATTACCTCGCTTGTCTGTTCACTTACCCGATCTAGTTGGTTACAAGTGTGAATGTCAAGTGAACATAGCGCGTTAGAGAAATCTGTGGAGGATATTCCTGTGGATCTCATGGATGAGATATTTATGTCTATAGGAATACAGGCATCATCAACTGGAGGATTGCAAGCATCTCCCTCGACTGGGCGTCGTTCTATCCATACCGCGCCTGAGAAGCGAAGTAAGCACTGCGATGATCTGGCTAACACGAAGCAGATCCCATCGATCTTGCCTGAATACATACTGCCTTTGACTGGCACGGTTAACCGTGACAGTATCCCACATGAATTTGAGTACACACTGATCACTGCGTACTTCCCGAAGGGGATACGCGTAATTGGACCCCAGTTAGGACACATCCCAGCTTTGAAGAACAGTGACTTTAACCTCAGAGATAGGAAGAACTACACGATGCGCATGCCGCATCAGTATTTGATGAAGACAACTGGGAAGAAGTCGTGCATAGTCTCCTAGCCATGGATAAAGGAACTCGTGTAGTCCACGATCTTGAACGTGATGAAGATCCCTCACTTTCGATAACACCAGGAGGTTAACGCTTACGTTAAAATCCTCTTGTCGTTCTATCACGGAGGCTATCTATGGCTTGACAGGCGCATCACTGTGGATCCGCCGTTGATCCACCTCAACACAGGAATGAGCATACAAGATCTAGCCCTTAGTAGTTCTACCTAAGGAAGACTTCATATCTCTCCCTAGAACAACGCATAAAGGAGGATTATGGCGATGTAGAGAAGGGAAAGAGAGGCTACAAGGTATCCTCCATCCAGGATGGTGCAGTGTCCCTAGCTTGTCAGCTTATAGCTGGCAAGCTCATCAAAAAGAACCATTCGACACAGATCACTGGATTCGTAGTAGACCTCGCAGGGAAGTGTGTAGAGGGGATGAAAATGAACTGGGTGAGTTACCTCGTCAATAAGTTGGAGAAGGACTGTCGCAAAGTGCAAGATCAAGGCTACGAATTCCATTTCCGTTGGTTACTGGTATTGATCGCCTTTGTCACTTGACGGATGTCGGAAGGAGTGACATTTCCAAAAGTTGAGCCATCGAAGCCATTGGCTGCAATTTTTTCTACCTTGTGGTATACGAATGACATGTTGAAGTAGTGGCAGTCGAACGTTGTCTTCCATGCTTACTACCAGTAGTTGAAGCATGCCATTGAAGCATTTCCACGAATGACCCTGAATACATTGCACTATTACAGACCGCTAGTGAAGTTTCGCGCAGGTAGGCACTTTATCTACATTATTGAGCGCAGGGATGAAAGTAAAGAGGAGCTACAATCCTATTATAAACTGACTAATGAAGACATGGAGGAGATCACCAAAGAATCACTAGAAAATTTCCTCGTACCAGTGGAATATGCAGAACTCTCTGACCCCAATGTCATTGGAAGTCCCTTGGTCACCCGAGTTGAACATGATGGATAGACTAGCGCAAAGAAAAAGAAGAAAAAGGAGGAAGTGAAAAACATAGAAAGTGACAAGGAGAACAACGCCTCAGAGGAAAGTAGGCTTGACTCACCCGTAGGAGGAGGAGGAGATGAAGTGAATCCAAAAGAAGAAGGGGAAAATCAAAGCAAAGGCCAAGTTACACTGTCAAAGGAGCCCCCTATAGATGCTGAAACATAGAATAAAAGGAAGGTTTATCCACAAAAAACCTCAGCAAGAAAGAAGACTCGCGCCAATAAGCCTCAGTCAAAGAATGTGCTCACAGTGGACAATGTCGATCTCATCATTGCATCCATGGAGGACGCTTTAGAGGATATCTTGTAGAGACATGGAGAGAAGAAGGAGACGACGTATGAAAGAATAGAGATGGATCTGAAGGAGATACAGCAAGCCATCCATTCGAGCTGCGCAGTACCTACTACGCCTTCTTCGTCGAAAATTGCAGAATTGGGGGATGAGCCTGCCTAGTTATGAATATTAGCAAATGCAACAGAGGCTTGACTTCTTCAACGATTCCAAGAAGAAAAGGAATAGGCTATAGAGGCCTTCAAGCAAGAAAAGGAGGAGGTGCTAGAGCGACTTTGAGTTGCGCAGAAGGAGAAAGATGAAATTTGGGCGAAGTTCGAGCAGAACAATGCGAAGATACATGAAGAAAAAGACCAGCAGTTCGCAAAGCAGACTATGGCCAAAGAAGCAATGACTAAATCACTTCTCTCTGTGACGTTCTTGGCATAGGAGGAACCAGATTCAACCGAGATGCAAGTAGGGAATCTCGTCGAAGCCATTCAGCAGCTTCAAGAACGGAGAATGGAGTTGGAACTCCAAGAAGTGTGCGACCAAAGGGAGGAAGCTGCCAAGAATGCAGTAGAAAGAACCAGGGAACTTGCCTCGGAGTGTAAGAAACTAAGTGATCAAAGTGCACAGACCTATGAGCACCTTGTAGAAGATATGGAGCTAAGGAAACTAGAAGCACAACTCCAGCAGGCGCAGAAGCAGGCATCCACCATGCAAATACAAATGAAGCTTCTTACTACAGTTGAGAGGATGAAAAGATCACAGGAACAGTGCACAGTCCAGTAGTAGATTATTGCCATCCAGAGCAAATTCATGGAGGTTACATAGATATTACAGCCAGTGCAGGACGAATCATGCACACTTTTTGAAGAGATTGAAGGACAAGGCTTGCAGATGGATCAAATGGTTGCGACAGTGGAACAGTGCCTGGAAGGTCCTGTTACAGAGCAAGTGATTCAGGAGTTCGCCAAGCAAGAGGTTCTAGAAAAGAAACAAGTTGAGACAGCTTGAGCTAATCTCGAGGCATTTGAAGGTGTTCTACCTAGATCTGAGTGACTCGGGATGAGTCACAAGTGAGTGTTGGGGGCCTGTTGGCCCTTGACCAAGTTTTGAGGAAACATTGATCATGTTTAACCACTTTTGGGACTTCGATAGGCTGGTCAAAGATGGATCACCCAGGCGGAGTGGAGATTGCGAGATCTCACTCCCTTTGTGGGCTTATGGACCCAGCAAAGGGTTTTAGGGTTTATGTAATAGGTTATGGGATGTCGGCCCATGGGTTTACCCATGATTAGGCCTCTTTGTAAATGTATAAATAAGTAGCTAAGAGATGTAAGAAGTAGATCGATAAGGATTGATTGGCTATGTGCATAGTATGTTGGATTGGTGCAAGAGGTTGAAGGTTTCTTTGTGTAGACAGACTATGTAAAGTAAGGCTCTGTGCTAGTAAGGAGTTGGCTCTGTGCCTTGGCCTGATTTTGGGAAGGAGGATCTGGCGCATTACACACAGATCCCCTGTCCTCGGCGGAGTTGGCTCTGTGACTTTGTGCACAAGATCAGATGAATGTAGAAGATTGAATACTAATAAAGAATAAGAATAAGTTTTTGGATGCAGCCCCACACTATGGTGAACCACATATATCCTATGTCTTGATGTGCTTTGTGCGATGTTTTTTATGTGTTTATCTGCTTATTGTTGTTTTTATAATGTATGATGAATGGATCTGATGTTGTTGATTAGTACTTAAAGATGAATGAATGCTAGATCTAAGCTAATGTTATGTGCTAAGTGAATGAAAGTACTTGATCTTTATGGTTACTGCATTGATCTTTAATAAGGGTTTTATATGTGATGTGAATGAGATTCAAGAACTAATGCATATTGTTGTTTAAGTGCTCTGTTAAGTATTGTAATCACACATCGATGTCCCATCTTGGTTGTAGACACTTGAGTCCTGCAACCCCCCTGCCTCTACCTTGGGTGATACTTTATCTGCTTCGCAGGTGTTGACGAAAGGGCCAGTAGTTAGGGTTTTGTTGGTGCGTTGTTGAAGCGTTGAACCCTAGGTTTTCCCCTGTGCCAACAACATCTAGTGAGCATAGTTTTGCAATTACACCTTGATGCCCTTTTTTCAATATTTTTGTCATGCCATTGGAGATTATCACCTTATTGATTTTCTCTGTGATACCTCTTAACTCAATTTATTTTCCTTCCAATGAAATTTCATGAAAAGTTCTTGAAAATTAAAAGGCATTGTTCCTAATGATTGTAACCATTGGATTCCTAGTACGAAATCAACACCACCCATGGGTATAGCAATAATTGGACTATTCATTACATATTCCCCCATAGTAAGATTGATTTTATTTCATTTTACTGAGAAATCGACAATTCCTCCATCTGCAATCATTACTTGAAACTCCGGTGCTTGATATACAAAGAATTGAAAGATTTGGCTAATTTATAGTGAATGAAATTATGAGTACTACCAGAATCAATTAGGACTAATACCTTTTTCTTTTTTATATATCCTTCGATATTGAGGGTTTGAGGAGTGCTAATTCCAACCAATGCATTACACGATATCGTGGGACTCAACTCTTCAGAAGAAATCGCGTCTACATTTTCATCTTGAGATGGTTCTTCTTCCTCTTCACAATCTATGTAGAATAATTTCTTCTCACCACACTTATGTCCCTTACTGTACTTGTTGTCACAATTAAAGCATAAACCTTTTGCTTTTATTTCGTCCAATTTTTGAGGTGTCAAGCTGGTAGGTTGAGGTGTTTTAGAAGAAGGAACATTATTCTCTCGATAGATGTTAGGAGTGGTCCTTCTAGTAGCCATAGCCATATTTTTACTTTCAAAATTTCTTTCCATAGTAAATGCATTCTCCAATGATTTGGGTTCCCAAAGACGAACGTCATGTTGAATGTTATCCCTTAAATTTCCTATGAATACATCAATCAAGTGCTCATCTGGAATATATGTTACCTTTATATTCAATCTTTGGAAGTTCTCAATGTGCTCTATAACTGAACCCTTTTGCTTGAGATTTATCAATTGGCTAAAGAAGGTATTGTTCCTTGTATCCTCATAGTGTGTTATCATTTATTCCATGAAAATTGTCCAAGTGATGAGTGATTTGCGAGAACAAATACATTGATACCACACAAATTGATTGGGTTCTAAATATAAAGAAGCAATATGTACCTTTTGTGTATGTGGCACATTATGTAGATCAAAGAATTGCTCCATGTGAAGTATCCATTTGATTGGGTCCTTCCCATCAAACTTCCTCATATTGATCTTAGGAAAGTGTTTGGTCTTCAACCCAAAGTTAGAGTTTCTCCATTATTGATTCACCTTCCTTGTGTCCTCATCATGAATTTCATGGGATACATTTTCACTTTCAAGTGTCCTCTCTATTAGGAAATTTTTCAATCCTTCCATGATCTCCCCTTTTAAACCATCCATCTTAGTATTTATTGCCTCCAACTTGGATTTTGTTGAATCCATCATCTCTTGTAGTTTATCTTTTGTTACTGTCTTCTTTTGTAAATCATTTATGTCCCTATACATTTCTTCACCTTCATCAAGAGTCCAAGTAGGACTATCTGGAGGCTTATTTGGTGTAGAAGTTCCCTTTTTTGGTGGCATGTTGGCCAAGTGTTGGCACAGGGGCAGACCTAGGGTTCAACTCTAATGGCGCACCAACAAGCCCTAACTACTGGCCCTTTCGGAAACACTTGTGAACAGGGATGATTTTAGGGGCTAAATTTTCTTTCATGGACTAATTTTCGATGGTTTTTCCCAAAACAATATTCGTTATTCTAAAAATGATTCGCCAAAATTATATAGGGTAAAATTATTTTACCTTAAAAATGGCCAAAATTTTATATAAACTATATTAAATCCTTACAAATTTGAATAATTTTACAAAAATATCGCCAATAATTTATAGTTGGAATATGAAGGATTAGTAAGATTCACCAAGGTTTCTACATTTTAAAATAAATTTCCATCCTTAAAATCATCCCTGCCTGCGAAGCAGATCCAGTCTCATCCGACGTAGCAATAGGGGTTGCAGGACACATGTGTCTACAACCAGAGGAAGTGCAAAGTGGATCCAGGGAAACAACACACAACAACCTAGCTTATTCATTACCATGCTTAAGATTACTTCGCAGTTTATATCTCAGATCTAACACAGCAATGCAATAACAGTATAACATAAGTGAATAACACAGTTTCAACCACATAGAAAAAAAAGATATACATGGTTCACCCTCTCCCTAGGGTTACATCCACAGAACTGTGCTTCTTGATATATTAAATGGAAACATACAGTTCTATCTGAGTTGTTAGCTTGCAGATCTCTCTCTCTCTTCTCTCTTATTCTCTCCCCTCCCTGTGCACCCAATTGAAGATCTTACAATACAGACTCTTCTACAACAGCATACTTCTCTCTCGACAACAACAACAATCGACAACCATTAACCCTCATAATATGAACAAACCCATCCCAACTCCTCTAGACCTTTATTTATATATTACATGGAAAAAGTCTAGGTGTCAAAACCCTAGGTCCACTTGACCCGCGTTTTCAGGGCTTCTCCAGCTTGTCTTTCCTTCTTTTCCACGAGGTGCTCCAAAGCACTCATTGACGTCTTCTTCCACTTGTTGAGTTGTCCACGATCCATCTTTCCTTGTTAATCTGTCTTCCTTGGTCTTCTCTTCCAACAGCTAGCTTTTCCTTCCTTCACTCCTTATTTTCCGCTTCTTTGACCACTTCGACCCATTCTCAATCAATGTGCATGTTCGCAATTCGCCTTTCTTCCTTACTCTTCACTTTCTTCCATAACCAAGGGCCAACAAGCCCCCAACACTCACCTGTGACTCGTCCCGAGTCACTGCAAGACTAAACCTTCTGTTTCACTTTGACTTCAGACTGCGCGAAGCAGCCTGTGCTCTCTGCTCAGTCCCTCCATTCCTTGTGCATATTGTCTTTTTTGTGTCTGGTACCTAGTTTCAATTGAACCTGGTACCTAGACCCTTCGACAACACCTGCGAAGCAGATGCAGTCTCACCCAAAGTAGCAATAGGGGGTTGCAGGACATAGGTGTCTACAACCAGAGGAGGTGCAAAGTGGATCCAGAGCAACAACACACAACAACCTAGCTTATTCTTTACCATGCTTATGCTTACTTCGTAGGTTATATCTCAGATCTAAAACAACAATGCAATAACAGTATAACAGAAGCGAATAACACAGCATCAACCACATAGAACAACAAGATATACGTGGTTCACCCTCTCCCTAGGTCTACATCCACAGAACTGTGCTTCTTGATATATTAAATGGAAACATACAGTTTTATCTACGCTCTTAGCTTGCATATCTCTCTCTCTCTCTTCTCTCTTCTTCTCTCCCCTCCCTACGCACCCAACTGCAAGGTTTATCTTCGCACCCAGCTATATATCTTACAATACAGAATCTTCTACAATAGCACACTTCTCTCTCGACAACAACAACAATCGACAACCATTAACCCTCATAATATGAACGAACCCATCCCATCTCCTCTAGACCTTTATTTATACATTACATGGCAAAATTCTAAGTGTCAAAACCCTAGATCCAAAACCCTAGGTCCACTTGACCCACATTTTCAAGGCTTCGCCAACCTGTCTTTCCTTCTTTTCCGTGAGGTGCTCCAAAGCACTCGTTGACGTCTTCTTCTTCTTCTTGAGTTGTCCATGATCCATCTTTTCTTGATGATCTGTCTTCCTTGGTCTTCTCTTCCAACGACTAGCTTTTCCTTCCTTTGCTCCTTCTCTTCTGCTTCTTTGACCACTTCAACCAATTCTCAGTCAATGTGCTTTCCATGCATTTCATACTTCGCCTTTCTTCCTTACTCTTCACTTTCTTCCATAACCAAGGGCCAACACCAAGTATCACTTTAAACCTATATTTTGAGGTGGTTCTGCTAGACAATCTTTCTTTTATTGTATATCCAAAATTTTGGCCCTTCTAGGTATGAAATTTTATTTTTTTGTAGTTCTCTGATATTTCTTCTCTACAATGCCACAAGTCTGATCAAAATTGGATATGCCAAGTATAACTTATGGTAACTTCCCCACAACTTTCTAGTTTTTTTCCTTTCTAGGAGATAGCACTTGTATAGCATGCTCCGCACAAAATAATTGGTATAAAATTATCAAATGTGTACCAAAAATAATACAAACGATCCACTATCCAATGCAACTAGTCTCACTCAAATTGGATACTCTAGGAATAATTTATGATTGTTTTACCTGGAACACCTACTTGAGACTAGTCAATAGGACTAGTCAAATACCTTATCTTCCACAGGGTGTATCTAAAAATGTAAGATGACCCAGAAGCTTAAATTTTTATCAAAGATAATTGAATAATTTCTTTGAATATTTTCCAGATTTTAGGGTCTGAAACGTTACATAAAAGTTTTTATTACGAAAATTCTGCGATGACTCAATTCAGGATGATTCCAAAACCCTATATTACACAGGTTGTATCTCCTAAAGTATAAGGCCTCGGGAGATGAAATTTTAACCCAACGTACCTTGATCCATCTACTAACTATCCTCCAAAGGGTTCCTTCTAAAACATTGTAGAAACAAAGTTATAGTGAAAAATCCAAGGTGTCTCAGATGTACCAGTGAAACCCCAAGACCTTAAGCTCTGATACCATATGTTAAGAACCAAATATCAATATAGCATAGAAAAACCTCAAAACAAGTAATCAACACCTTGAAAAAGAGATCATTTCAGGTAATAAGCCTCTTCAAGGGGGCAACCTCCTTATACCCCACATAAATATCCAAATACAAGAAGATTCCAAATGAAAATGTCTCCTTGGTGTATATAGGAGACTCAGAGGTACAATTACAACTAATGGACTCAAGCCGACATAAATAAAATAACATTACTAATGTAATATGCCCAATTAAGGGGTAATGAGCCAATATTTAGGGATTAACAACTTAATAAAAACTCTGCCTCCTAGGTATGTTCAACAACTCTGCCTCCTCCATAATCACAATATCTATGGATGCATAACTCATGGACTTCTCAGGTAGGTGCAAGTATGTTGTTTTCTAATATTTAATCAGTAATTCCTTCAATTCTAGAAGAAATGTATTTGGAAAATTCCCTATTCCTACATGATCTTTTTTATGTCCACATATGATCCGGAGTATTTTCGGAACGAAATGAAAGAAGATATATTACAAAGAAATAATCATGAAAATTGCCAAAAACAAAGAAATACAACAATACTTGATTTTTATTAATGAAAGAATTGTAAAGAGACTGTAAAAATATAGAGTGTAAGACTCGCTAGAATGGTGGCAGCTTTATCTCTGAGAAGATATGTGACAGCTACACTCATTTTCAAGAAGATAATTACAATGAGTCTCTGAAGGCGTTTATATGATAAACATGAATGCCAAAACCCTAGACATCCAAAAAATTAACCCTAGGAGATGAAACGCCAAAAGTCATGTGGGCCCCATTTGGGTAAGTTAGTACATTAACTTCTCGGGGTTGTAACTTTTTCATACGATCTCTGTTTTAGGCGTGTGATAGTTAGTTGGAAAGGTATTTTCAAGAACTATGAACTATGCCATCAAACACTAACTTCTTCTATAGTTTGACTATGGAATTCCAAAAAAAACAATGTTTAGGGCCCCAAAATGGCCTTGGAAGTACAGAAAGATGTGCTAACATGAAAAATTCCAAAATAAGCCAATTGGAATAGGTGGGTGGCCATCAATATCCACTTGGATGTTGTGTAGGGCTTTAGGATAGCCCCGTAAGTGCAGAACCCACAATTACAAAGAAATGTCCCCATTATAGAGAAACGTATTGAACGGAAATTTGTCCAGATGAGCTAGTTGGAATATGGAATAGTTGGATGGCCACCAATATCCACATGGATCAATCCTCCTCCCTTAGGAATCAATGGTCTCCATTGCATTGAGTGCTTGGGGAAGAGGGGAAAGTGTTTTCTAAACCTAAATCTTGGTGAGCTACGTGCCTTGTTGGAGAATTTTTGATGCTTGGTACGTGGAAAGTTGTCATGAACTTGTTATTGGCGGGGTTTAATCTATTCCACCAACCTGTTGTCTCTAGGTTTGATGGGGCATTGTGTAGGCACCATTGTAGGTGAAGAAACAATATATTCTTTCTTGTTGGCAATATATTTGTGTTGGATAGAAGGTATTAGCACTAAAAGTCACACTTTGACTGCTAAAGTGTAAGCTTAGCACCCATCAGTCTAAAATGTAAATCCCTCTTCATATTGACAAGACTGTAAATTCAGAAGTGAACAAGAAAATAAAGAGCACTAAGACTGCTAGAGATGATAAATCCACAAAGGATAACGAAAAAGGATGGCCTTCACAGTCTTCATAGAGAGAAGCTTCACCTATGCCAGATACCAATCTAGTAGAGGTTTCTTCAACTAAAGCTAAAGGTTTGAGAGGAAGGAAGATGGTATTTCCTTCACCCAATGCAGCTGACAAGGTCAAAACTATGAGGCCTATTACCAGAGCAGCAACCAAGCAAGAGATCCATGTAAAAAATGATGCAGTAGGAGTTTCATCCATGAGGAAAGGTAAATCCATAGCTGTTGAGAAGCATGTTGAAATCATTGACACCACCACTCCTCAGAAAGAGAGAAATCACACTTTTAAGAGGCTCAAAAGATAGCTTAAAGAGGCAAGGGTTGAAGTTGATGAAATGAAGAAGGGGCAGTTGGTTGCAAAGAATAAGCTCAAGGTGTTATAGCAAGATTTGTCTCACCCTATGCAATCTTGCACAGAAGGCATTTTTCCATTTCCCTATGTAGACTTGTCATCCCTGTTTGTGAAATCTAGAGCTAAAAATATATATTTTTCCACATGTATGCATCTTGCCTACTATACAACATGTGTATATGTAGGTTGCTCCACCACAGCCCGCGTACATCGGGATTTGTACCAAAAAATGAAAATTAATGTTGGGTTTCCATGTCATGACAGGAGATCTATGATCCTTGGCCTTCCATATACTGGAAATGTTCTGACTCAGCCCTTCAGTTCCATTTGAAGGCTATAAATGGGCCAATTCCGAGCTATGGAAAGAAGAGAAAGAATTCAAATTTGAAAGCAAAGTTACTATGGAGAAATTATTTACTTCATATTGAGTCTGCATCCCTTTGTCCTTTAAGTCTGAACACAATGTTCATCCCCCAAGCTCTTCCCTTATTGATTGAGAACCTCATTGTTTCTCTCTTATGAGCTTGCCTTTGGTGGAGGATTGAAGTGGTGGAGGCCCACCTGGAAAGAACTTAGTTTCTCGGTTCTAAACCGTGTTGACACGGAAGTCTGTAACGTTTTCACTTCTGTTGATCATATATTAATAGAAATGTTATTTTCCCATCCAATTGATATCTCTCAAATATATTGAATTATTATTCCATGGGCATATTTGTCATGTTTATTAATGGATTATGCTATTGAATGTGCTAACATCATTTATTATCACCATATGATTTCTATTATTGGTTGTTGAGGACTAGTTGCAGGTATATTGCTTTGGGTCAAGTGCTCAACAGTGGACTTCATCAAATGTCTGGACGAGGTCGACCTTTTATCTTGTCTTTCTAGCATATTTGGTTTCATAGCATACTTGAGAAGAGAGTTTATTTCTGCAGTCATTTCCGTCTGTTGTGGTTTACCCTAGCCATAGAGAGATTTTCCTCATAACAAAATTGGCGACCATATTGGGGATTGAATCTTCTTTCTTAGGGTTTGGATTACTTTTCTCCTTAAATTTTTCTTGTTTCTATCGTGTTTCTTGTTGTATCATTTCTTGACAGCTTTGTTCACTCTAGGTCTGAGTTTTCAGCCTTATCCCTTGCCTGGCCTTGTTTTTTGAAACATATATGCACTTTTTTCCTTGACGGTCGTGTACATACGTAGGTTGTCCCTCTACAAGTTGTGTATATACGCTCTGTTTTCCTAAACAGTCGCGTACATCAACTTTCCTTGCTTGTTTGTTGGGTATGGTTGTTGTTGGGTGGGATTTGATGATTGTTGAGTCTTCTTAGGTCTTTGTAGTGCCTGTTAAGTGTTTGTGGGATGACAAGAAACATGTGTTTGGTTGAATTTGTTGGCAGAGTCTTTCTCATCACCTTTTCATTTTGATTTTCCTTGTACATCGGGCTGGGTGTTTTGTTGCTTGGTATCCTACTTGAGTTATCTCTTTCTATACACAGTAGAGTTTATATATCAAGTTGTTTTTCAGTCCTTGCATTTTCATTTTTTATTACATTGAAAATACAAAAATATTAGGCATTTTGCATTGCTTGGCATTTTGGTCTTTTGAGTCTTTTTCATTAGCTTAGTGCATGTAATGAAAGACTGCATTTTTACTTCAGAATTGCAGAGTTGAAATTGAAAATTTCATTTGTTATTAAAAGCATATCATTCATTGAAACTTGAAGTTAGGATTTTGAATTATATTCATATTTACTTTTCTTGCAGAGTCATAACATCATGAGTTTCACTACCATACCTTTTTGAGTAATCACGACCATTAAAATTAGCGTTATAATTTAAAACTGATTAGTCACGATTTTATTTTCTAGGGTGCACAAACTAGCTTAGGATTTAGTGCCTTGGAATAGGATTTTGTGAGTAAACTTCTCCAAGGCAATTAAATCAACATATGTGTCTAAGAAAGGGAGTGGAGAAATCCATTGTATAATTGGTAATATCAGGAGGCTCCGCTCACACCAGAGTTAATCACGAGGTTGTGCGAGCTTGGTTGAAGGGATATCCCCCCGATACCTTATTAGCGTCAGAGATATTTCTAGGGATCTATTCCTATCTAGGGATCTTGTTAGTGCCCTTACCTTCGTGAGAGGCGGTGCTTTCAAGGTTTCGGGCTTGGATAACCTGACCATACGGTGGACCTGACTTACAACTTCTCGTGTAAATTGTGTACCTATCTATAACTTTTTTGTAAATTATTAGACTCTATGTACATGAGATGCATTGTATGCAATCTTGTGATTTCATAATAATGTCTAGTTACATGCCTTTATGGTATTTTATTTAAATATTCACAAAAATGTCACTTTTATGTAACAAGCACTGCATAACTTTCATTTATATTGTAACCTTTAAGATATAGTTTCTTTATCTTTATGCATACTTTTGTAACTCTTATTATTTCATAGTATTAAGGGTTAGCTCAATCAGTTGAACCATCTGTCTAAGGCATGATGTCAATGAGGAGGCCATAGGTCAAAAGTTCAAATCTAGTCAAATCCCTCAAGGTTACCAACCAATATTTTGGCTAGGAGTCAAGATTCCTTCCATCTATATATTCCAAAGAAGAGGGGGGATTCCACAAGGTTTTCCTTGGAAAAAGAAACTCTTATCATTTCATCAATACAATCAACAAGCTACATAGAGAAATCATCCTCATACTTTTCATAAATGTAGGTGCAATTCACTTGGGTGTGCAGATGGATCTCACCTTTTATGTTGTTATTTTTTATTTTTTTTGAGAATTAGTTATCGTATTTTTTGTTGTCAGAACTCTTATGGTTGTATTAGTAGTAGCATTTGGGATAAAAACACATTACATTAGGTCACCTAGACGACATAGGTGGTTAGATGACATACATGGTTAATTATGTGAAATCTTTAAATTGACCAAGTTCTTAAACTTTCATAGTATTTAAGTGTCACGAGAAAAGCATCTCTACTATGTGTTTATTTTAATATTAATGTAATCTTTCTACAACAATTACTTGTTGCCTAAATGCTATGAATATGTAATTCTACATGTTTATCTATATTTTGTGTCTATATTTGTAGAACTCGAGATTTTTTAGTTATGGATATGGATCCATAACCAAAACACAGGAGTGGGGTGCTAAGTAAGGTACCTACTTCCTTATAGAGAATGAGCATCGTTACTTTTTCTAACTCAATGGCTTCAAAATCTCCTATAAACCTAAAATTTCATATTTTACCTTATAATTTTTAATTTTCCTTGCTCACGTAAAATATTTATATGCAATTACTATCAAGTGTTTGGAACGATAGAGAATTACCTCATGATTATTGTGGAAAGACTTTTAAAATCTTGTATGAGAAGGGCGCAAGGTTCAAATCTCTCTCCCCCATATTAATGCGAGTATTTACATCTTTTTAATGTCAAATTCAAATTCATAACTTCTCCTATATCAATCACACATATTTACACATCCTAAAAATTAAATATTTACCATAATAAAAATATAATGACCTATCATTCTAATTATGTAAATTAATAACCCAATCAATCTACTTTTAAGTAAATTGTGTAAATTAACATCTCCATCAATCAACTTTTAAGTTAAAGTTAGCATAGCCTGCCATTTGCTTCCATTAATTTCTTTTTTACTTCCAACTTCCATTATGTTTCCATTTTGGAGTACAAGATTAAATATCCTTTGTCCTTTCAGCTTCACTGCATTTTCGATTTTCGACTACAATATTAAATCTCCTTTGTCCTTTCAGCTTCACTGCATTTTTCATTATTGGACCACCTTATGACAAGGTCCTTTGGACTAAATAACTCTCAACGACTAGGAAATGATCTCATCACCATATAGTCATCATGTGGCCTGATGCTAACGAGGGGCTTTTTAAAAAAATAAAATAAAATAACGGACAAACAATAGAGGGGTTTGATTGGCACAATTAAACAAGTCATATATGTGACAATGGAACACTCAAAATGTGAATAAGCTTCTTTGGAATATAGCTAATGATACCCATGACTACATTTCCACCACAATATTTTATTATTCAATAGAAGAACTTTTATTTAATCAGCATAATGCAACATTATTTAATATAAAATGTGTTTATTGACATAAAAGAATTAAATTATATTCAATTCCCATAGGTGATTTATGAGCCTGACATTGCACTCCATTGTTGTTGTGGGCACCATATGATGTATGGCAAATTTTGATTGGTAGAACTTGTTGTGTACAATGGTTGGTTTGGAACATGGACCTAATTAGCAACACAACTTTTTATATTATAATTTCATATAAAGTAAGCATAGTACAAGAATATCTCTATAAAGCAAACATAATACAAAGACAAAGCAACTAAGACCATAGTGATTGGATGGAAATGAGGAAGCATAATCTTCTTTTGCTTTTTTTAAGGAAAGGCTGCAATCCTTCTCTACAATGTAACTTATGTTGGAAGGCTCATGTCTTTGTATGAAAATTGCAAGGACCAATGAAATAGTGAAATAGTGTCGAGGAAAAACTAGCATAATAATGTATTACTCGTTGGAAGTAGATGTGTGTTGCATGCTTAAGGAGGAGTGAAATAAATAATTGGTTGCAATTTTGTTTTAATATGAAAGGAGTTTTTATGTGGGACCAAGGATGAGTTTATAATGTTAAAGTTTGATCAAATTGATTTTAGTATTAATTTTTATATATGACCAGATTCAATGAATGAAAGAAAATACAGGGTTGTTTAAAAATACTTTAAAATAAAAGAAGTTTATCAAATTTGATTTGATAAGAAATTAGAGAAAAGATGAAAAATATAAAAAAAAAAAATACAAATATGTAAGGTTGAGTTTTGAAAAAGGTTTCTAATAAAATGGAAAGAATGATATCTCTCAATGTTTAAAATCAAGAAGTGAGTAATAAATTATAATGAATCTATATTTTTAGTAAACCTTTAACTTTGGACTATAAAAAAAGATATGATATTGAATGGTAATCTAAAAGTTGATATGATTGATGCATTTCATCTTATTTGTTTGAGGAATGGGATAGTAAGTCGGAGGTTCATGATGGAGCTATATCTAAAGATATGCAATGCAACTTCTTCTTCTTCTTCTCTGAATAACATGCTTATCGTTTCTATCATTACAAAAACATTAGTATATACATATTTTATACATTAAAAAGGGCCATGAATATAGCATCTACGAGCTTATAGCCCATTATCAAATGTTTAAATAAATTATTCGAACATTTCCACACAAATCCAAAATAATAAGTGTTTACCATCAAAGCTACACAAACTATTAAATCATACATCTAATGTAAAATATCAAAAGGCATTTAGGCAACTAACTAGCACAAGACATCATATCAAGTAGCCATAGAAACAGTGCTTCCAATAGGAGGAGGATCTTTGTAATTAAAGGCCAACTCTCATTCATGTGTTGTGTGCTCAATATCAACATGAATTATTCCATTCAATGTCACCCATATTAAGCTCTAAGGGCCACTCCAGTTCATAAATGGCTAGAGGCACAATATGAAACTTGTCAATTTGAGGAACATT
>ML787182.1:267200-280873 GCA_009831015.1 Picea engelmannii
TCTTGTCCCATTCCTTTATATTAAAAAACTTGTGCATACAAAATAAAATTTGGTACACGCCAATTAACATACAGAAGAAATGATATTCAAGACTTAATCCACGTGATAATGTTGAGGAATGGAAGGTAAAGCAGTTGACTTTGCTCCCATTAATATTGTAAAGGATAATCTCATCTTTTTAACCAAATTATGTCCATAGAATTCACTCTAACATTAGATTTGTACCTTCGAGGTGTTACAAAATTGTAGAATATTGTGCAGACCAAGATAACATTGCACCTGGTTAAGATTAAAAGGATGATAAAGAGTGAGCATGTTGCCCCAGAGTATGAGTATGGGGTGGAAGTTGTCACATTGTTAGCTGACACAAGAGTGTGAAAGTGGGCCCAATGACAAAGAAATTGATGGTAAAGATTAAAAGATGATAAAGAGTGAGCATGTTGCCCCCAGAGTATGAGGACGGGGTGGAAGTTGTCACATTATTGGCTGACACAAGAGTGGGGAAGTGGGCCCAATGACAAAGAAATTGATGAATTGATTGAAAGTTGTCTGTATGTAGCCCTTCCTGGTGTATTATATTAAGCAAACATGTTTGTCCCCTCTAATCCCCAATTTAAATCTCCTTAATTCTTCATCAATTACTCTTTAAATTATTTTTATGATATAAATGATCAAATACCAATACAACTAAAATGTTTATTAAAGATTTTAACTAAATGGCGAAATGCCA
This sequence comes from Picea engelmannii, assembly GCA_009831015.1. Classification (NCBI taxonomy): domain Eukaryota; kingdom Viridiplantae; phylum Streptophyta; class Pinopsida; order Pinales; family Pinaceae; genus Picea; species Picea engelmannii. Next base: position 267,931 of record ML787182.1, read on the forward strand.
ACCCAACAAATAAACATATATGTTTTATAATAATAATAATAAGTTATTTAAAAAATATGTCATTAAAACATTAATAATAATAATAAATTATTTAGAAAATATGTCATGTTAACACAACTAATAAACAAATAAACATATATGTTTTATTATAATAATAATAATAAGTTATTTAAAAAATATGTCATTAAAACATTAATAATAATAAATTATTTAGAAAATATGTGATGTTAACACAACTAATAAACATATATGTTTTATAATAATAATAATAATAAATTATTTTAAAAATATGTCATTAGAAGTATTAGAAGTGTTGTACAACATTAATAATAATAAATTATTTTTAAATTATGTTATTAGAAGTGTTGTATACCATTTTTTTCTAATAAAAATAATTAGACATTTAAGATGGACTTGTTAGAGGAAGTTTATAAAAATATATATTATTATTATTATTAAATTTTTGAAATGTTTTAATGTTTTTTAATGATTGGATGGATTTCGAATCATTAAAAAAATGAGAAAAAAAAAAGATAAATAACAATAACTTCATTACCTTCGACATATGATTACATTGATAGGCATTTATATTGTGAGAAATCTTTTCTTGACTTTCATCTAGCAAACTAATTAGACAATGGCATTTATCCATCGATACCTCTAACATCGACTTTGTCAATCTCTCTAAGTTGGTTGGATTGTCCTCCCTCTCTTGGAACTTCAAGTTGTGTGCACATACATGTTTTAGGTGTCATCGTGGTGCTTGCCCATACACATTGCACGTACCATCCTTAACTTTCTAGATCTAGTAAATTGTACCCTTGCCTTTGAAACTGCAATTCGATGGTGTCTATGAATAACTCAAGCAAACAATTTATACCCCAAACCATTTGGATCATGCATTCATCAACTTATCCACCCATCAAAGCATTGTCATATGTTATGCATTCATTGTGAAATCTATAAGGAAACACCATTTGTCATGCTTTTGTTGTGATATCTACAAGGAAGCAACATTAGCATTTATTGTGTGGTTGAGAGATTTTATGATTGTAAATTATCATGGATATTCCACTAGAACAGTTCGTCACAACAGATCTGATAAATAACTAAAATCTTTATTATTAAGATTATTTTTCCTTTAGATTTCCAAAATATTTAGTTACTGATTTTTCTGTTTATGCATGAAATGGATAAAATATGGAAAATAGAGAACAATAAATACAATCACATCATCCACAAATAAACACAAGATATGAATTGGGAAACCCAATACAGAAGAAAACCCGGCTAGAAGGAAAGGTTGCTCTACTCTCTTCTCTCTGGTATAGAAATTATGCAAGTACAAAGAAAGAGGCACTCTCTGTGGAGTTGCATTTGACCTGTGGCTTGTATGGTTGCTACAGAATCTCTCCTCCTCTATTATGCTCACATAATACCACTCTTAAATGTTTTTCGCAGCTATGGAACAAGATACAATGCCAAAAGTATGGAGCCCCTTCTCCTTCTAGTGGCTCGGTATTTAACATAGCCTGATAGCCATTTGGGGATAGGTTTTTTACTTCCTCAACCCTCCATTGTGGTAGGGTTTTAAACCTTATAGAATATTCTTGAAATCCCTCACATGGCTAGCCCCATATGCATGAGTAACGGGGGCTCACATGGCATCCTCTCATACCATGTTGGTTAACACGACAGGTCAACTTGTGGGAGGCATAACTTTTGCATACAAGCTCTAATTGACGTGATTTGCATCATTAGAAATGTATCGATGTGTAGAATACCTTCACGGGGTCCTACCTATGCTAAAGAAGTATTAACCCAAAAAAATGTTGTTTGATGACTCAAAATGGCCCCGAAAGGTTTCGGGCCCCAATTTTCCAAACTAGGACATGCCACTAAAATGGCCCTACAAGATGATTCCTCCAATTTTTTCCACTCTGAAAGGATCAAGATAGATGACAAAAAATATAATGATCCAATCTAGATAATACCTCCCCATTTGGGGAGGTTTTTGGTCCCCAAAATATTTACTGAATGAAGTGAGGAAATTTTTCCTCTACCTTCTCCCTCGAGTACCACTTTGCTTTGCTTGGAAGTTGTCCTTTCAACCCAATCTACCAAAGGTCATGTTGTCCCTATATTGTAATTTTGGACCACTTCTGCAAAATGATGTCCTCTGCCAACTCTACCTGAGCATCTGGTGCTAAATCCCCTATGGAAGGTAGGACCTTCTCCTCCTCCTGATCCAACATGGAGGGCTCATAGAGTTTGAGATTCTCCACATTCACTACATAGTAAATGCACATGTACGGGGGTAGGATGAGTCAGTAGCTGTTATCTCGCATCTTTTCTAATACATCAAAAGGACCATACCGCAAAGCCTTGATCTTCTTACCGAGACCTTATAGTCTTTCCTTATTCAGTTGTAACCATACTTTGTCTTCCACTCTAAATGTTCTCTCTGTTATGTATTTGTCATGTCTAGCCTTGTACTTTTCATGTGACTTCTTCAGTGTCTCTTGTACTTGCAAATGGATCTGCTTGATCTTATCAACAATTTTTTTTGTTTTTAATGCATCTCCTGTGAGGTCCTAACTCACTCCTCCTTGTTGTCCATATACAACATCTAAGGGTGAAAATGGAAAATACCCAAAGCAAGTTTCAAAAGGTGATTTACTAGTAGAAGTGTGGACTACTATGTTATAAGAGTGTTGTATATAGATCATATTTTCATCCCAGGTCTTCAGATGCTTATGATTGTAACCCCTCAAAAGATGCACCAAATTCGAGTTGACTACTTATGCATGCCCATGTGTCTATGGATAGAATGTTGTAGACCTATTCAACTTAGTGTCCATCTTCTCGCACAATGTAATCCAAAATGCATTGAGAAATCTGGCATTCTTGTCTGAGATGATGCTCCTTGGTATCTCAAAGTGCACCCAGACCTGCTCAAAGAACAAGTTTGTTGAACCTGTCAACTACCACAAATAAATCATCATGTCCCTTTTGTGTGGTTGGTAAACCTCCCACAAAATCCACGGAAATGCTTTCCCAAGGTCGAGTGGGTATAGATAAGGGATGGTATAGACCTTGCTTCTTGTTGATGGGTTTGTTGGTACAACAAAGTATACATCCTCTAATATATCGTGCTACATCTTCTTGCATTTTGGGCTAATACACATACCTTTGTAAGTTAGCAACTGACTTCCTAACACCAAAATGTCCTGCAACCTTAGAGGTGTGAGCCTCTCTGATAAGCTACAATCATTCACCTTTAGGAACACAGAGCTTGTCGAGCTTGTAGAGTAAACCATTTTGGAAATGATAGTTAGCCTTGACATCACCTTCTTCTATATGAATTTGGCCATGTATTTGTTGAAACACCTCCTTGAAGTCCTCATCTTATATGCATGCCTCTTTGTATGCATCATGGGTAAAAGGCTCCATGTGCATCAGAGTTCCCAAAGTTGTAATCTTGGATGTGGGTGGTCATGAAAGCATGTCTTCCAAATTATTTGTGTTACCCTTCTTATACTTGATGACTAGATGAAATTGTTGTAAGAACACCATCCACTTATAATGTTTGGTTTGTTGTAGCTTACTCTAGGCTTGCAAATACCGTAGTGGTTGGTGATCAATGTAGATGATGGTCTCCTTTCCCACCAGATAGTGCTTCCACTTTTTGACAGCTTGTACCAAGGCATAGAGCTCCTTGGTGTAGGTAGGGTACTTGAGAACCACCCCATGAAATACTTCATAATGATAGCATATCGACCTTCCTCCTTGCATCAAAATAGCTCCCATGGCATACCCACTTGCATTTGTCTCCACTTCGAAGGGATTTTGAAATTTTGGTAGCACGTGCACTGGTGCTTGACCAATCTTTCTTTTCAACTCATCAAAGGCATGTTAGTGATTCTTTCCCCACTAGAAACTCTTACCACTAGTTGTTATGGTGTGGAGTGGTGAAACTACCGCTGAAAATGAAGCTATGAACTTCCACAAGTATTATGTTGCCCGAAAAAACTCCTAACTTCAATGAAAATTGTAGGAACTGGTCATTTCATGATGGCCTCCATATTTGCGAGATCTATATTGAGCTCCCCTCCATCGATCACATACCCCAAATACACCAAAGACTATTGAGAAAACTCACATTTCTTGAGATTGTCCAGCAGTTGGTGCTTTTTCAAAGTCTCTGACACCTGCATAAGATGTGAGATGTGCTCCTCCCAAGTAGCATTATAAACCAGTATATCATCCAAATAAACAATAACAAATGAATCTAGATAAGGGCATAAAACATCATTCATTAGTCTCATAAATGTTGTCAGTGTGATGCATAAACCTAATGGCATAACCAACCACTCATACAAACATTGCCTTGTCTTGAAGGTAGTCTTCCAGGTATCTTCTTCTTTGACTCATACATGGTGATATCTCAATTTCAATTCCATCTTACTGAAGTACTTGGCATGCTACAACTCACCCAACAGGTCATCGATCCTTGACAAAGGGTACTGATTCTTCAATGTAATCTTGTTCAATGCCCTATAATCGATACACATTCTCCAAGTCCCATCCTTCTTAGGCACAATTATGATGGGTGAGACACAAGGTGAGGTACTTGGTCAAATCACACCCTGCTCCAACAATTGATGCAACTACTTCTTCACTTCATTCACTTCTAGAAAAAATTGTTTATACAACCCAATATTCGACAATGGGGAGTCTGGCAATACCTGTATTTCATTCTCCACATCCCTCTTGGGTGGTATCCCTTTAGGCTTCTGGAACACTCCTTTGTATGCCTATAAAAACTCCTCCAACTGATGTTTTTTTTGTAATATTACAGATATAAAATAGTATGCAGAACATAAATAATTAGCTAGAAATGGAAGATAAACAATGATATAACCAGAACAATACCAGAATAATACCAGAATAACGCCAGAAAGAGCACTTTGATTACTGAGAGTAATGTTCACTTGCATCTTCGAGGGGGAAACCTCCAACAGAGCAAATCTCTATTATAATAATATCCAAGAAAAAACTTATCATACCCTCTACTCCTATTTATACTAAATATGTCTATCCAAAAGACCAATCTAGATGAAGATCCTTCTAGAAGTAGAAGCTTCTATTAGGTCTTCTTACATTTGACTTATTCTTCCTTATTGCTAGGCCTTATTAATATTGACCTTTATTACATAGAAATATATTATTATACCTATGTGAGGGGTTAGGTCCCTAACATGTCCTCTCCCTTAAAAACAGCCTTGTCCTCAAGGCTTGAGATGAGGAAATTGTTGCAGAATAGTAGTTGGTTCCCAAGTGGCATATGTTGGAGTTGTATATTTCCACTGGACTAACACTTCCTTGATGGTGCGCTAACGCAAACGACACTCATGTTGGTCCAAAACTGCTTGTGGCTATATCCAAATGGATCCTTTTTCGTCCAACTCAGGAAGGTCGGTTTGAGTTTGGAACTTAGTTCCAATCACCTTCTTTAAGAAGAAAACATGAAAAACAGGATGGAGCTTAGAATGACTGGGAAAATCTAACTGATAGGCCACTTGTCCCACATGCTTGAGAACGGTATAAGGACCATAAAATTTGGGCGCCCATTTCTAACAATGGTCAACCTTGAGGGAATTTTGCTTATAAGGTTGCAGTCGAAGAAACACCTGATCTCCTTCTGCAAATTGATGTTCATAGTGACCTTGATCTTCTTGTTGCTTCATATGATTCTGGGCCATGACCAAATTCTCTTTGAGGGTACGTAGAATAGCCTCTCGAACTGTAAGTGTTTGGTCAACTGCATGGACCTTCGAGACACATGACAAGTATGAGATAAATGAAGGTGGATTTTGTCCATATACCACTTCAAAAGGAGTCATGCGGGTAGTTGTATGGTAAGAAGTGGTGTACCACCATTTAGCTAGTGGTAACCATTGAGCCCATTGATTTTGTCATTCCAATGCAAAACACCTCAAATATGTTTCCAAACACTTGTCGACAACTTCAGTTTGACCATCAGTCTAGGGATGATAAGTTGTGTTTAGATGCAATTGGGTACCTTGTAGCTTGAATAGTTCTTGCCAAAAATTGCTGGTGAAAGTGGGGTCGCAATCAGAAACAATAGAATGAGGCATGCCATGAATCTTGAATACTTTATCCACGAAAATTTGAGCGACAGTGGAGGCTGTAAATGGGTGTTGAAGAGCATAGAAATGAGCATACTTGGAAAGATGATCAATTACCACCATGATGACTAATTTAGTGCCCAATTTAGGTAATCCTACAATAAAATCCATAGAGATATCCCTCCAAATAGCAAGTGGAATCGGAAGTGGTTGTAGTGTGCCAGGAGCTTTGATTGTTTCACCTTTGTTGTGTTGAAAAACATTACATTCTGCCACAAAATTGTGAATGTCCTATTTCATACCATCCCAGAAAAAAGAACGTTTGACCCGGTCATAGGTTTTGGTAAACCCTGAGTGCCCAGCGGTGGGTGTAGCATGAAGCTCAGAAAGTACCGTGGATTTAAGTTTTGATTGTTTACTTAAATACAAACAGCCTTTGTATCGAAGCTCATCATTATGCCAAGAGTACCCTGGGGAAACTAGAGAATTGGCCTGCAATTGTTGTATCAGGTGCGGAATTTTGGGACCGTGTAGCCATTCGTGGCGAATATCTTGGAGCCAATCTAGTACAATGAAGGAGAGCGAAAAAAAGGAGCCTTCATCTTCATATTTTCTAGAAAGTGCATTAACAACCACATTGTCTTTTCCTTTCTTGTAAATGATCTCATAATCATATCCAAAGAGCTTAGTCACCCATTTTTGTTGCTCTGGGGAGGAAATGTGTTGTTCTAGAAAATACTTGAGGCTTTGATGATCTGTCTTAATTTGGAAGCGTTTCCCCAATAGATAAGGGCACCAAAGATCCATTGCATGTAGAATAGCCAACATTTCCTTTTCATAGATTGGTTTGCCCAAATTTCTCTCTGACAGTTGTTTGTTGGTAAAGGCCAGAGGCCGACCCTCTTGCATAAGGACTGCTCCAATTCCTTTTCCAGAAGCTTCACATTCCAGGACAAAGGTCTTTGTGAAATCAGGAAGGGCCAGGACTGGAGTGGTGCACATGGCCATCTTCAAGGTTTGAAATTCATGAGCAACTACGAGAGTCCAAGTGAAAGAATTATTTTTAAGGAGAGTAGTGAGAGTTGTCGTAATCTTTCCATAATTCTTGACAAACTTGCGATAATAACCTTTTAAACTCAAAAATCCACGCAATCTTTTGAGAGTCTTTGGGTGAGGCCAATCTTGCATAGCTTCAATATTTTTAGGATCCACCCTGACACTGGCCTTGCCAACAAGATGACCCAAGTACTCGACTTTCGAGGCACCAAAAGCACATTTAGATTGTTTGAGGAAAAGTTGGTGTTGAGAGAGTAGATGGAGAACTCGATCCACATGAGCAAGATGGGTTGTCCAGGTTTTACTATAGATGAGGATATTATCAAAGAAAACTAAGACAAAATGATGGAGAAAAGGACAGAAGACATGATTCATGAGGCTTTGGAAAGTGAAGGGAGTGTTACACAAGCCAAAGGGCATGACTAAAAACTCATAGTGGCCCTCATGAGTTTGAAATGTAGTCTTAGGAATATATGCCTCGTTCATACGTATCTGGTGGTAGCTAGAACAAAGATCAAGTTTAGTAAAGAAATAGGCACCACTCAATTCATCCAAGAGGTCATCAATGACAGGAATGGGAAATTTGTCTTTAATGGTGAGTTTGTTGAGGGTGCGAAAGTTAGGACACATGCGCCAAGAACCTTCTTTCTTAAGGACCATGACCACAGGAGAATAGTATGGGCTCGTACTAGGACGGATAACACCTGCGTTGAGCAATTCTTGAGCAATTTTCTCAATTTCATTATTTTGGGAAAAGGGATGACGATAGGGACGAATATTAGAAGGTTGTTGGGGATAAGGGGAATGGAATGATCATGAAAACCATGGGAAGGATGGAGTCCCTAGGGAGTGGAAAATACCACTTGATGTTTAGAGATGATGGATTGGAGTTCTTGTGGCATAGAAGGTGTCTTAGTGGCTTGAATGGCATGGAGTTGTGCAATAATGCCAAAATGACCTTTTTTTAGCATATTCTCCATGCGATGGGAACTGATGATCTTCAGGGAACCGACGGTGATGCCTTGGAACTTATATTGTTGGCCCTCTTGGTCGAATTGCATGGTTAATTCCTTAAAATCCATGAAAATGGGACCCAAAGTCCTTAGCCATTCTGCACCCAACACAATGTCACAACCGCCCATGTCGATAGCAAAAATATGATATTTCATGTGGTACCGACCAATTTGGAGATGCACATTTTCACAACGCCCTCCAAATTTCATGGACTCGTCATTGGCAATCATGATTTGAAAATTATTGACGGCACGGATATAGAAATTAGTTTCTTGAGCAATGCCACAATGAATAAAATTATGGGTGCTTCCATTATCAACAAGAATGATGACCTTCTGATGCTTAATGTAACCAATTAGCTTGAGGGTTTGGTGAGCAGAGAAGCTAGTGAGAGCATTCAAGGAAATGACCGGTTCGACTTTGGGAGGGTCAGAGGGAGGGGACATGTTAGTGGGTTAAGGTGACACGGCCACAAGGGGAGCCTCAACATCGTCTTCCGAAACATCCTTCGATATGGCCATAAAAATATTTTTTTCCTTACACTTGTGCACATGAAAATATTTGTCATCACAATTATAACAAAGGCCTTTGAGTTGGCGTTCATCCATTTCTTCCCTGGTCAATTTCTGGATCTTTAGTGGAGTAGAAGGAGGAGTGGGAGTGATTGGTTTAGTGTGAGGAATAAAGGAGGGTTTTCGGTTTTGAGAAGAGACAATCTATTGAGCTTCCTTGGCTCTTTTAGTAGTGTCCACCCAACTCTGGGGCTAAACCATGAGGACATGGGCACAAATCTCATCCTTGAGGCCACCGATAAAACATTCTCGAAAAAAATTATCAGACATGCCCTTTGTACGGAAAGCTAATCGCTCAAAAGCGGCTATAAAATCTTCCATTGTGCTAGATTGTTTCAACTTTGTCAAACGACCTAAATGGTTGGTGTCAGTGTCAAAGCATTCATAAAGGTCTTCCACAAATTGTGTCTAAGCCACATACCCTTGGCGGGCATTTTTTTTCCATTGCCACCATTTCCAACGTTCTTGATCTAGATGGAGAACACCATACCGGAGTTTGTCCAACTCATCTGTAATGCCATACAAAGAGAAATAATGTTCCATTTGAGTTACCCATCCAGTGGGATACGAGCCATCAAATTTGGTCACATCCACACACAGAAGGTGTAGATCACGTTGAAAGTGATGGGGCTGAAAATTCTGGGAATGAGAGGAAGTTTCACCTTCGGGTTGAAAACATGGGTCAGATGAGAGAAGATCTGCAAGGATATGCATCTTGGCACATATCATCGTAGTGAAGGAGGGAAGCTGGGTATTGAAGGATTCAAGCTAAGTATCGAGGTCCTGTTTGATGTCCTCCATTTTTGTGTCGATGGAGGAATGCATGTTTTTATTGATGGTGACAACATTGGCACTGAGTTGTCTCGCTTCTTGTTGGGTTTCTGTGAAGTTAGAGTGCAAGGAATTGAAGCAAGCTCCCATGTCTTGGCTACGGGTGTGGGCCATGATAAGAGGGAACATGACAGGGGGTGGGTGGGACCACACAAAAAATGGGTTATGGGTGAAGTGTATCAAAACTATCAGGGCAACGAGGGGAATCCAATGGGGTAAATCCGAAATAAGGGTGTTGGAAGGGGGTCGGGTCCACGAGAAAAAAAATTATTGAAAAATGATAGGTATGACTACGATAAGGGCGAAGAGAGGACTATGACAGGATAGGTCTCAAATAATGGTGCCAACAGGATCCAGACCTTTTTTTCACTCCTGCGGAATTATACTCCGATCTGAAGAATATTGCAATGACGAACCAAATGCTTAATAGGAAGAAATGTGTAGTAATTTCGCAACCTAAATGTAAGAGACACAGTTACACGGCAATAGATCTTGTCTGCTCTATTTTTGTTTTTTTCCCAAGGGTTTGCCCTGTGCTATATCTCTTTGATATATGTGCGGAGTCCAACAATAGTACTCGGCCCAATATCTCAGGGCACCAACTAAGGAGGCTAGACCGTACCCTTAGCCATACTACCTAATTACCCAGGTACTAGAGAGTATCTTCTCGAGTGTTGTTCTCGATGGCACTATAGCAGTCAGGTGGCCGATCGTTTTATCTATGGAGGGCTTCAGAAGATGTAGGTCGATCTGTATACATGTGTTTTTTGATGCGCTACCACTCGAAGGAGTACCAACAGGGGTTACAAGGGTGGCCAACAGATGTCCTCTTAAGTATCACTTGTATTTCCTATGTGTATGAATCCTCGACCGTGGGTTTATGCACGTAAAGACAGATCTTTGTAGCTTTAAGACGTCTGAATACATCTCTACCCTGAAAAAAAAATTAACCCACAATTTTATGCCGAGGAAGGTGCTCTGATACCACTTGTAATATTCCAGATATAAAATAGTATGCAGAACAGAAATAATTAGCTAGAAATGGCAGATAAACAATGATATAACCAAAACAATACCACAATAATACAAAAATAACTCCAAAAATAACACTTTGATTACTGAGACCAATGTTCACTTGCCTCTTCGAGGGGGAAACCTCCAGTAGAGCAGAGTTCTATTGTAATAATATCCAAGACAAAACTTCTCATACCCTCTACTCCTATTTATACTAAAATATGTCTATCCAAAAGAACAATCTAGAGGAATATCCTTCTATAAGCGGAAGATTCTATTAGGTCTTCTTACATTTGACTTATTCTTTCTTATTGCTAGGCCTTATTAATATTGACCTTTATTACACAGAAATATATTATTCTACCTACGTGAGGGGTTAGGTCCCTAACATTTTCTCTTTAGTACATCCTTCCATGGATGTCTTCACTCTCATTGACTCATCATTATATTGATTTTCTCTTTAGTACATCCTTCCATGGATGTCTTCACTCTCATTGACTAATCATTATATTGATTTTCTCTTAAGAACAACAAAACATATTTCCTATTAGAACTAATCAACTTATTGGCTTGGTTGGCACTTACCAGTCATATCTTTGACTTGCCTTTATGCACGTTGATTATGTAGGAATTCCCATCGTTGATCAATCGGTATTGGTTGGCTCTCCACATGAATATTGCATCCCTCGTATACATGTAATGGATTTCAAACACTACTCCACATACATCAATGGGTACTACGTCCAATTCCATTTCATCAATAAAATCAACACTTATAGCAAATTTAATCTTACATTGTTTCGTTACCTTTATCTCTGCATCCTTGTTTACCCAACCCAATGGATAGGGGCTAAGATGATCGTGAGCCTCCAATCCAAGATTTTTTACCAGATCCACTACTATGATATTAGCCTATGAACCAGAGTCAAACAAAGCATCTATCTTGGTCTTCTTAACCTAAATATTTATGTGGAAAACCTTAGTCATCTCCTTCTCTTCCTAGTAGAAGGCTACTCAGATTCACCTCCTTCTACACAAGTGTGCAGACAATATTTTCATCTGCATCCAAGCTACTTTCAACCTAATTGCTCGAATATGTGGCTAGAAGGTTCTTTTTCTTTCTGTCCTTCTTGCAGTTCTTTGGGTTCAACTATCGATGTAGTTTCCAACATTTTTCCTCGGTGTGGCCATCAATATTGAAATGATTGCAATGGTTGTTGGGATCTTTACTCGGATATGCAATGGTTCTTGTCTTCTTATATTTTCCCCCTTTCCACTTCTTCTTCCCCTCCTTGGAAGCTTCCTGGTGCTCTTTCTACTTTGAACCACTTGGTTTCCCTTTCTTTTGGCCTATGTTTTCCAGGTACTGTGCTTGTACACACGCCTCATCCATTGTCCATGGCTTGAAGAGCATCACCTATTTTTGTAGATGACTATGTAAACCCTCTAGATACTTGAGGAGTACATGTAGGTTCTTGGGAGAGATACCCAACATGATGGCCATATTTTTGAATCGGGTGGTGTACTCATGTACACTCTACCCCTACCTCTGCTTGAAGTAGTGCCACCAGATCCATTGGTCCTCTACATAGCCGATAGGGTATAATTGGGATTTGATGAGGGTTTTGAAGTCCTCCCACCTAGTTACTGGCGGGTCACCCTCCAACCTAAGTGTTTATGTGTGGCTCTCCCACTAGGTTAAAGCATGGCCCTCTAACTTCAATCTAGCAAATGAAATCTTATGCCCTTCATCTATATTGTGAATGCTAAAATAAAATTCTAGTTGTTGCAATCAATGAATCAATTTTAATGCATCGATATCACCTTGGTATGGATTTATGTCCACTTTCACTTCCATCTTGAATAGGGACTGTGAAGGATTCATGGCACTCGAACTCGACTTCTCTTTGTTGGATTCTTTCCATGACTCCTTTTTCAAGTCTTCCCGATCTCTCGATTTCCCCTCCGATCTGATCACTGAGTTAGAGACTCCTCCATCTTTGAACGGTCCAAGCTTACTTTCTAGAGCCGCCATGAAGAGGTTCATATTGCGACTAACGTCAACAACTTTCACTTCCAACCCTCAAATCTCTTTTTTTTTGGATCTTGAGGGTTATTATGAACAAACTCATTTTCCATGGCTAGAGTTTTTGCGACTTCTCTTTAAGTCAATTCATGGATCTGTAAGGTAGCTAGAGAGGTAGTGGGGGGGCCTAGAGGGCCCATAGTGATAATAGTGGAGATCATTCAATGTAAGGTGGACTAGGTCCACTATATTATTAAATAAGGCCCACTATGGTAGTT
>ML787182.1:283780-304000 GCA_009831015.1 Picea engelmannii
TTTTTGTGCAATTCAGGTGAGAAATGGCTTATGTATCCCTATAATTGTAAGGCAATTGGGTATGTTTTTTGTGTGGATTTTAAAATCTTCCAATTCTTTTTAGTTTTCCATTCGATTGCAGTCTTCTACAACTATGGAGGTTTTAAAGTATCGATTGTAATTTCTAGACTTACATGCTTTGTGGTTTTGGAAATCTTGACTCTTAGGCTTCACATTTGTCTTATGGGTGCCATGTCTATGAGTCAATTCACATGATTGATTGAAATCCATAGTTTGCACTGATGTTTACATACTTGAGAAAAATGAAAACAAATTGATGACAAGTGTCGCAAGGCTAGTAAATCAATGACATGCGGCCCTCTCATGCCTTGCCTTGGGAGGAGACCAATTAGATCTATGCACCCCTTGAATATTTCAAGGAACATCTATAGATGGAAACATGTTTACAACAAGAAAATTCATTTTTATATGCCACACTCCATCTCGAGCCAAGCAACCCATGTAGATTGACTCCTCATGCCAAAATTCAAAATGGGCTCTTAGAACATCTGAATGTCATTGTGTGCAATGCTAGATATCTATAGTGAAAAATCACCCATCACATGTACAACCATCACAAATTTTACAACCATGAATATCGGTTCTGTTAGGATCCTATAAGTTTATGGGATAATCATTATGTTGATTGATATCCATGATTTTGGGATTGAACATAACATTTCATCTTTTAAATTATTTCCAAATGATCAAACACCTAACATTGCTTCATGGCGTGTAGTGGAAAGGTGAAAAGGACAACAACTCTCTGTCTTCGGGCACGTGAGTTTCGCACAATCTCATCACCTTACAGAGATTTTGTAAGGAAAATGTCATTGCATATTGATTTGTGCATTTTGACATGAATCTGGAAAAGTCTCTTGTCTTTCAGGATTTCTTGGGAAAAAGTTCTGTAATTTCGAATTTTGGTTTTATTAACCAAAAGTTGGCTTTGTTTTTAGTTTTGGTAAGCCAAATAAGTTATTGGGCCTTTTACAGGCTTATGTAAGATCGGCTTTATACTTAATTTTTGGAGCCAAAAAGGTCTCTTGGGCCTATTACAGAAACATGGAATATATTAAAATTTTGAAAAAAAAATAAATTTATTGGCCAAGCGCCAATCCTCCAAGTTCACAGTCGCCAAAATCTACGCACCTGCATCCAACACACAAACCAAGAGTCAACACAATACATAAGCAAGTCAAGGACAAATGACCAAGCACCTGCACCAAGTCACATGAAGAAGGAGCCCGTGGAAGGGGGCGCCCTTTTTCCCAACGCGTCAAACAAAAATGGGGACAGTCGGCACCAAAGGAGTTTTGGGTGTAGCACATGTGGGATATATCCTAATGAAAAATTAAAACACGCAGCATACCTCAAATGTCCATGAACAGAGATGATTCACTAAATAATAGTGAAAGATTTCACAACTGTTAAGTGTCAAATGAATGGGTTTAAGCGCCACGCAAGGATCCTTTGCCGAATTTCCAACACACTACCAGGTAACTGCCAGATGGAAATTTTGTTTTCAAAGGGTGAATGAGAGATGGTTTCAAATGTTCTGGATGCCATAGTTCAATGTTAATTGATCAGAGCGTGGGACGCCATGACAGGTGCATTGATGAATTAAAACTGAATACATATTTTGATGGCTATGGGTTTTGTCAAATGCCATAACTGTCTGAAAGCTCAACGTATGCAAAAAGATGAATTGTTGGGATATTTCCCAAAGGATTTAAAAAGAATATATATAAACGCAGTGAAACCCCAGCATACAGGTGTCGATACCAACGAACAGATGCCATGTTCTATTGCAAACTGTGGACAACCACGGACAAAGGAGAGCAAGTGTCGAATTTGTCTTTACAGTGGGATTGAAGATTTGTCACTACAATCAAATGTAATCTTTGGAATGGTTCTTCATTTTCTTACTAGACTGGCAGTTATGGAAGTTGCTTCGATTGCATCTGATCTTCGAGGCCGCATTTTGCATATTGCAATTGTGCAAGCTGCGCTTCCTCAAGGAATTGTTCCATTTGTATTTGCAAGGAAGTACAATCTGCATCCTGATATTCTCAGCACAATGGTGATATTTGGCATGATTGTGTCTCTGCCAATAACACTATTATATTATGTGCCTCTTGGACTCTGAATCTGTTCCTAGCTCCTTAAAATGTTTGGAACCTTTGGATGAAGCATAGGCAATGACTGACATTGAAATCGAGTAGCAACATTGTCAGATTAGTTGCAGTACCAAAGTATTTCACATAATATTTGCCCAGGAAACACTAACTCAATAGCTAGAAGAAACAAAGTGGTAATATTCCTCCCTCCCCATATTATATCCATCTTCTTTGAAGGAGACATACAGTTGGAAGCATGATACCCAGATGTCGAACTCTGGATGTCAATGACATTATCCCCCACCAAGTGTTTCTGTTGAATACCCAATGATATAAATGGCAGTGATATGGGTCGTTACTTGATAATTTGACCCAATTTTTTGTGCTCTCTGATAAAATACATGCAAGTTCAACTTTTTGGGCTTTATAAGATTTATGATTGGCAAAGGCATGATGTTTTCTACAGCTGATTTAAAGAACACTTTAAGACTCTCCCAAAGGTGGAAGGATTAGTACAAATTTACATCAGTCCACAATCTAGACATTTTAGTGGAGAAAGTATCATATTGATATCTCGTGGATATAGCTACTATGGCTGGTCATGAGGTCTCAAATGTCTCTTACCTACGTGAGATGTATGATGAAGCATTGAAGGGTGTTAAACATCGATTGGTTCAGAAGTCCATTCCCAAAGGACTGGTATTTCTGGGAGAACTACCTAATGAGGCTGATAGACATTTCTATCCCAAAATGGACCATTTGGTGTGTTTCCTGCCAAGTACTCTGCCTTAGGAGCAACGAGAGGCTTGACAAAACAGAGAGCAATGCAACAAATGAACAGGGTTGGGAAATCTTTCAGGTTTTTAAGTCTCATACTAAGGTTGATTCTAGAGGCTATAGTTCTTTACTTGACGTGACAGTGCTACCTCCTTTAAGAAGAGATAAAATGGAGACTTTCGTTTTGGGTAAGACTCTCAAGTATCTTTACTTGTTTTTTGATGATAGTCGTATGCTCCTTCCAGACAGGTATGATTTCAACACAGAAACTCACCCTTTTCCATTCATCTTGCAGAGAACTGAAAATTCTCTTTCCCAAAGTAAAGTGTGATCACATGCTTCTTGAAAGAGCTCTATGTTCCCAAATTAATTTGTTGACCTGAGTAAGTATGGAGAAAATCGGAAAGGGATGACTCTTGCTACAACATCATTTGATGGTTACTTCTATCTTATGGATGGCTAAACAACTTGCACTGATGTTATTGATATTGGAGAGACTTCATATGGCAGGTTTCTAGTTGATAATGTTGATGGAGGTGATGATATTGATCTCATTATGACAACCATGAATGGCAATGTATTATGTTTTTCAACTCCTGCTCCACATCATCCATTAAAGACATGGACATTCACTGAGTATAGGTGGAAGTTAAATCAATGTTCGTAGGTGGTTGAAGATTTTTCTCATCGCCCGGGTATCAATTTGATCCACACTTTCAGGCAGGTTCATTTAATCAAAGACACCTCAGGCACAATTGGCAAAGGATTGGTTTCATATCACCAAATTTCCTACAGAATATCGGGCATCTCTCAATAGGTCAAGGAAAAAATCATGGAGTAATTGGCAGCTTTATCCTCATTAAATGATAACTCAAATTCATCCATGGCAAGTGGAAAAGCACTAAGTAAGCAGATTAGATTTCCAGATTCTTAGGCTTTATGGTAGAGATAATTCCATCTCTGTGTCAAAGGTTTGAGGTAGAGCATCCAGGTGACAGGGTATTTTCTACAATATTAGACAACAGGATTTCAGGGGTCACTGCCCAATTTTGCGCAGAAGTTAGGCAGATCTTTTGGGTAAAATAGAATATCCAAAAATAAGGAAAGATATGCAGCATCATGAAGAGATCTTCTGAGTATAATTTTAGCTCTCGAAGATGCTTGATCCACTTTATAAGGACCAACTAGCAACGAGGAGTTGATGAAGTTCTAGATTTTCGGAGATTTTGCTAACATTTTTAAGCACCATGTTTAATTTTCGATGACATTATTGGCAAACCACTTGTTAGTTACATAGGAGACAGAGGAGAATGGATGATCGTGTGGTAGATATATCCATATTTCAAGTAATAATTCCAGCATTCAATGAGATTTCTTCCAGCATTTTGAAGCAGAGGACCAGCAGTCAATGCAATATGTCGAGAGGGTAAATCCACAAGCAATTTCAATAGTTCGGGAGCCTTTGGAGATTCATTGAAAATTATTTTTTGTTTTTCTTTTTAGTTTTCTGTTCCTAGAAACCAACAATAGTTTGTTTTATTATTTTGATTATTTAAACTATCACTTTCTATGTAAAGGGGGATTCTTTTGGTTGATATGGGAGCCCAACGAGCTTTTGTGTAATATTTTCAGGATCAACCAGTAATAGAGAAGTGCATTTACAAGATTCTCGTGTAGAAGCGTTGGTGGTCTGTTCCCTTTCTGTTTTCAGTTATTTTCCTGTTATCTTTCATGCACTTTCATTTCGTATTATTGAAAGAAAGTAATAGAGCAGAATTTATGTATGCATACTCTGTTTCTAATTTTTCAATAATCTTTATGTTATTCATCTGAAGCTTTGCAAAGGAATTCTTAATTGCTCCTATGTTATGTGGATCTCTCCCCTTTCACCCCATTCATCCACACTAAATCTAAGACGATCCAACAATTTTTACGATCCCGCCCTATGGAGACATTTACTTCTAGATCTGAGTCGATCCTTACTTTATAAACAAACCCCATAGCCCAATGGAATTCTAAAACAGTCTTTCAGCCAAACATCTCAAATCTAAAACAAATTCTGCACCTTATAACTAGCCTAACATCTAAAATCTAAAACCAAGCTAGATCAAACAAAGAGATCCCTCTTTGAGTCTTGGATGGCTAGATCCAAGACTCCAAGTGATTTGATGTTACCTTTGTGACTGCCTCCACGACCTTAAGCAAATTACAAAGTGCTAACAGGTTCACAATGTTTACTAGTTATGTTACTTCTCTGGAAGAGTTGGATGTGGGGAATTCTTGTAAAATTATACATTATCTTTATTTTTTCTCTAGATAATTAATATCTATTGGATGGAAAACCATGTCAAGATTTTTCATTTATATCAAACTTTTCCATATGAGTTTAAATTTATGGGCTTTCTATTGGAACTCTAAAACTACATTGTTACTATTTTGTTTATTTTTTTAATTGTTTGGATGAAATCCTATCATGAGAGTTATGTCATTTTATATGTAGTTTTATTATTATTTTCCTCTTCAATGAAAATTGAAACTCTATTTATTTTTATTTTCTGAATTTTAATTTTTAAATATAACCTTGTTCTAAACATTCGATAAAAATTTTAGATAGAACTTTCTTTTAAACATTTTATATCAAATCATTCTCCCCAAATTTTGTTTTATAGTGTTTATTGAAATTTTCACATTCATATTGTGCTTTAATATTTTTTTTTTGTTTTTATAATTTCTTCTTACTATTTTTATATGAAATCTTCATTTTTCATTTTGTGAAAAGTGAGTCGAAAACTTGTTTTAAAGGACTACGATGCATGGATTAGACTCAAACCACTTTGCAGGGAATAAAATTATTCATGTTGCATTTTATATTGTCCTCCATAAAAATGTTTAAAATTCACACTTGAAACGAAGTAATCTATAAAATAGATAAAAAAAATAAGTGAAGAATTGAGAAATGGACTTAAAAAAACAAAATCAAGATGGGAATTTGATTTGATGTTGTGCATTCAACACAAGAAGCCAAGCATGATTACTTTATTAAGCAAGTTGTGGCAAGGATGGGATATGGTTGTACAAGTAACCTACAGATGATCTGGAAAAACAAAATTGGCTGCTGATGGGAACCCCAAAGTACAAATCTCCATCAACATCCCATCCCCTAACCACAAGGAGATACAAATCTCTATCAACATCCCATCCCTACACATAAGGGGATTCCTAACCATCTTTACCCTCCTATCTTTTGAAGATTTACCATGGTGGGGTAAATCTTTTGAGGCGTGCAGCTTGGAGGATTTGTTTATGAAAGCATATATACCACAACCCTCACGCCAATTAATTTACTCTTAAAACATAAATTATATAAAATGCTTGAACCTAGGGAATACATCGTTATAGACTATAGCCTTCTAGCTCACTAGACATATAGGAAGTAAAAATATATAATAACTCTATAGCTTAATCCACCTATCGTAGGAAACATAAGAGTATATGAAACATGTTATTTTAAGGATTTATTCTTAAAATAAAATTATTGGATTAAGAGGTGTTTTTTACTATCTAATAACAAAAAGATATATAATTTTTAAAATAAAATTATTAAATTAAAATATGATTTTTATAATTTAATAAAAAAAAATTATAATTCTTTTCATATTTAATAGAATTATTTTAAAAACATATTAATAACAAAAAAAATAGTTCAATGATGATTTTAAATAAAATAAAATATTGTAATAACAATTTTATGTCAAAAAAATACATATGTATATTTATATATAAGTAAACAAATTTCTTAATGGTTAAAACATTTTTGTGGTTAGTTATTCAGTATAGACGAATTTTGGGAGATTAACTTCTTATTGAAATGTCATGCTAAACATTTATTAATAGGGTGTTATCGTGGGGAGACAAAACAAGCCACATGTGGCACACCTGCATGGGTTTGATCATGCAACGAATAAGGTTTTGGATGGTGGTAAGAGCGGGAGCTATCCTTGCAGATTCCTCCCATTCGATCTGTAACAAATGGTATGATTTGGGCATTAAACCCACCTCGTGCATCATCAAGCCTAGAAAAGGGACACATGTCCAAATGCCTCACTTGCGAAGCAAGAGATGAAGGAAGGCTGGAGGAGCAGGGGACACTAAGCTCTAAGGCGGCTCTAGTCTATCTTCCAGGCTTGGCCCTTCTAGTTTGATTTTGAGTTTCCTTGTTGGTTTATTAGTTTGGAGTGTCCTATCTTCTAGCTTGGCTCACCATCAGGCTAGGGTAAGCAAATTCCAATCACAATTTGGGTGAATTTTGTGTCTCAATCTACATGGTCTCTTTCTAGTTTTTCTCTCTAGGTGGGTAGCTTTCATCTTGGCTCTTGCACCTTCCCCCAAGTCTCTATGTCTTCTCTTTGTCCTTCACTGTGGCCTACCCTCTATAGCTCTTGTCATTCATCCTTCAGCCAAAACGTTCAACTCTGGAAACAAACTGTGGTTGGAATCCAACAAATGCATTCTCAAATTGAGGACCACAAAATTTTCTAAGGATCCCCTGCTCCATAAGCTCCCCTATTGCATCACTTGCACCTAGGATGATGCCATGAAAGAAACATCTAGTTATCAATGTTGTTTCTCTATTATTGTCAAGGAAGAGGTTGCCCATATTGAGAACTTTGTTAGGTAGAAACGGAGGAAGCTATCCAATGAATAGATTGCGGTAGAATTCAAGGATTGGGTTCCAGATACAAGGTTCTCTCACTACAGGGATTACCAAAATTTTCAACTTCACGGAGCTTTTCTAGCTGAACAAATCTTTCATAGCACAGGTTGTGGAGGAAAGGGATCAACAATAAAAAGCAATTATCCACAAATTGGATCTAATGCATCAAAAATTTGAAGCGGTTTGTAGAGCAGTTTATGACATTAACATTATAGTGACAGACCTGGAGGATATCAAGCACAACCTAATGGCAGTAGTAGAACATGTTCAAGTGTTTAAAGGTACCCTTTCCAACCCCATCCTTATCGATGAAGATATTGAGGAATAAGATGATACTCAGCAATGGCAAAAGCAGGCACATGTCCTCTTGGGTTAGTAACAACTGCTTTCTTTTGGTAGTTTTACAGAGAGAAACTAGGATTCTCCTTTTGGTTATGTAAATAATCTTTTATGTTGTTTTCAATAGATATCTAGGCCATATTACTACAAGGGATATGGATGTAAAGAACTATGCCTAGTAGTTTCACAAGTTAAACCCTGATATTTTGACTCACTGTAGTCCTGGGTTCCCAAGAGGTAAGTCACAGTTGATCCTGGCTATATTATATTTTTTACTTTATCGATACAACTTTTAGCTAACTTATCAAAAAAATATCATGCTAAACATATTATAGCTTGGGCACAACTACTAAAACCCATGTTTATGTAGTAGGCATATAAGTTGAAGATAAAACCATTGTATGATGCATTGACGATGAAAGAGATGCTTACAAGGTAGTTGTTTTGTTGGAAACTCAATTTGGATCATATTGTGACAAATAACACATAAAAACCCTCACCATCACTTATGTTGAGTAGTATTTCAGAAATAATAATTGTCGATGACAAATAAACCACTAATAAAAAAGTGATGAGTATGATGGGTATAAATAAACTATTGTCTCAGCTAGTGATGAAGATCAAATTCTTCAATTTTAAAATTGTAAAGAAGGATGAACATTGACTTCCTCCATACTAATCACATTTCCATCCTCACCCTCATAATAATTTTAAGGATGAAAATTTTAGGGGCTAAATTTAGCCCATGGGCTAATTTTCCATGTTTTTTCCCAAAAAACGATTCACCATTCTAAAAATTATTGGCCCAAATTCTATAGAACAAAATTATTTTACGTTAAAAATCGCCAATTTTTTATAAAAACTATATAAAATCCTTAGAAATTTGAATATTTTAACAAAAATATCGCCAAACATTTATAGTTGACATATAAAAGACTAGTAAGATTCACCAAGGTTTCTACATTTCAAAATAAATTTTCATCTTTAAAATTATCAGTAAGCCTTACCCTTAAGTACATCACTATAATTGAAATTAAACCGATGTAAATCCATCTTAACTATAAATTTATCATAAACAAAAATGAACCAATCTCTTAAATTGTAAACTTAAATAATAATAATAATAATAATAATAATAAATTATATTTCTAAAAATTTAATTCCTTTTAAAATACAATGATCTAAAATTAAAATAAATTTACACTAATACAAAACATATCTAAAATCAAATTTATGATTTCATTATTAAACTACAACCTTGGAGCATACAATTGAGAGTTTAATAACTATAACACATCTCTACAATCCAACTCTCCATAAGAAACATAACATAATTTTCATGCTTTTTTAACCATTATAATATATATTTATATTTATATTATGATAACGTAGGTATTTTTAATTACTTTAATAATATTTTTAGTTTGGATTTTATTGATAAGAAACATAACATAATTTTCATGTTTTTTTAAGGGCATTATAATATATTTTTAAATTTATATTATGATAAAAGTAAGTATTTTTAATTGCTTTAATAATATTTTTAGTTTGGATTTTTATGGAACTATGGAAATAATTTTTAAAGAATAAAACTAACAACAAAAATTTACTTGGCCAAAGATATTTTATTAAAATTATGTTCCGATCATGCTAAATGCTCTACATTGTGTATCTAAATTACAATTTTGAGAATTATTTTATATTTAAGTTTATGATTCTATAATAATATTCTGACGTTAGATTTTTATAATATCATAATTCAACATTTTAAAAAAGTTATTTAATTATTTTTATTAATAATTAATAACTTAAATTTTAAATTACGTTTTTTCCTTATTTGTAATTTTTATTATTTCATCCTATAATCAATAAGATGCATTTAAAAGTTTAAAAATTCATATCGTGTATATGTTTTTTTAAAAGACACGATGATTATTATTAATTTAGTTATATATGTATTTTTTTAATTTTTTATATATTATGGGTTTAGTTTGTTATTGTTAGTCCCTACTGAAGGTGTAGAGGGTGTAGAGGGACTATAGCAATTGATAATTCGTTGATTTTATATTAGTTTGTCGTTTGACTACAAACTTTTGCATATTTTTTATTGTTTGAACTATAGAACTAAAAACATTATTTTTTATATAATAAAAAAACCCATATATGTTATGATCTCGTTGGATAATAGATTTGAGGTCTTATTGCCACCTTCGCTATTCTCAATGAATTATATGTTGCCATATCCAAAGTTTGTATCATCTATGGTATTTTTGAATTTGTACTATTGATACTGAATTGTTTAGATATCCAAAGTTTTTATCGATTGACAATTCGTTGACTTTATATTAGTTTTTCGTTTGACTACAACTTTTTGCATAATTTCTATTGTTAGAACTACAGAACTAAAAACATTATTTTTTATATAATAAAAAAACCCATATATGTCATGATCTCGTTGGATAATAGATTTGAGGTCTTATTGTCAGGTTCGCTATTCCCAATGATTTATATGTTGGCATATCCAAAGTTTTTATCATATACGGTGTTTTTGAATTTGTATTATTTATATCGAAATGTTTGGATATCCAAAGTTTTGAGCATGGATAGTCAATTTTCATATTTCTTTGTCCTCTGAGTAAATTTTTTTATTGGTATAGTCTCCAGTGTTCGAACTATTGTTATTTAATTATTATTATTGTTATTATTTTCTATTTTTTATTACTATTATTATGTTTGATTTTTCTTTATTGTTGCGTACTTAGAAAGGGTTTTTCATTGTTGTGTACGTAAATAGGCCTGCCACACTGCATTCTTTCTTAAATGTTTGCACAGCACGGTGCCCTTCGACGGTTCTGACAGCCTTAAGTGTTTACCTAACATGCCAAACATCCTAAAATGTTAATTCTACAGGTGTGTTGCAATACAGTTTCCTTCCATTTTTTGATACAATGTTGTCTACAATGAATCTGGGCAATATTGTTCTTCATCGACATTATTGGTTCATTGGTCGATGCTTGTTCATTGGTTCGTTGGATGTTGCTTGTTGTTGTTTGATTCAACTTTGCAAAGTTGAGGTCCTGCAACTGCAGTTGGACCTCTTCGTGGTTGTTCACTGGTTTTTTGTTCTTCAACTTTGCAAGCAGTTGGACTTGTTGTTACGGTTTGTAGGTTTTGGAGCTGCGCTTCATTCATCCCTCGTTGACAGGTAAGTTTTCGTTCCATGGTTTCGTTGCTATTCCTTGTTTGTTGTTTTCTATTTGCAGCTTGCAAGCAAGAATTTTCAATACTAGGAGTCCCTGCCTCGAAATCATGTTGCAGAACATCTTTCTGTGTGGCTGCTACAACCAGAATATTTTCCTTGTTCTTGAACGTCAATGTTCTATATAGAACCCGCCTTTGTCGCAGCCATGGTGACATATAAAAAAGAAAACTCCTCATTTTCCCTACTCCTGAAAACCATACGTTTGGAGCATTTTTCCCAATGTTCTCCTCACATTATATGTTCCTGGAAACCATATGTTTCGTGCATTTTTCCCAATCTATTCCATTCCAAACGTCTTGTTCCGCTTTGAATGTCGATGTTGGACAAAGAATCCAAATCTGTCACAGTCACAATGAAATATAAAAAAATAAAACCGGATGTTCTCCTCTTATTTTTTGTTCCTGGAAACCATGTGTTTGGTGCATTTTTCCCAGGTTGTTCCCTTCCAATCACATATGCCAACTTCCACGTCTTAGATATCGCGCCATAGTTGTTTCCAAAATAGCAATGCAAAGGGGTTTAGAAAACGAATTTGGAGTTGTCACAGGGGGCAAGCATCTGCTAGGGTCTTGTGACAAGGCATGCTTTTATCCTCTGAATCAAAAACTTCGTCCACACGTTGCCTTTGTCCTGTCCTTTGTGTCTTGCAAATCATCTTTTGCCTTTGAAAAGCTTGTAGGATGCACACCAAGAATAGGTTAAAAAATGATATACCTTGAATATTCAGTCTTTGTGCTCAACAAATTTATAGTGTTATTTATTTGTGTTGTCTCTTATGTTTGGTTCACTGTTCACTGTATGTTTGTTTGTTTTTCATGTGTTATCGCAACTAGGGGGATTGAATTTGACAAGAAGAAGGTTGAAGGTTACATAGCGGAATTGGTATGCAGTTCTACACTTGTAGTTTTCTATTTGTCTTTTTTTTTTCGTTTTTTTTTTCCTGTTCTTTATTTGCATATAAACTGAATATAGCTAAGAAACATCTTGAAAATCACATTTTAAGAGATGAAACAAGTAATAGATGTTGAGTCCTATGAAATAGATACAAACTCCATTGTACATGGCAACATCGACCAGGTATTGCATAACAATGGGATTTTTAGATTGGATGCATTCTCGTATACTATAGGAGATTGCATTTTCGACGCATTTCAGGTTCTATTGCATTTTCGTTATTCCTCGACCGACCTATGCAATGGAATGATAGATTATTTCTTGGGTTGCTTAAAAAATGGCGACATTGAGGCATTGGAGTCATATGAATACGAATTGGCATCTGGTTTTCTTTGGCAGTTGCATGGAATACATGATGTCACTATGTATTTTTCAAAGATGTGGTTGTCTGCATCTGCAATTATACCTGCACATGAGAGGGGACTTTGGGGAGATACATTTTGTATATGGTGGTTGTCTAAGTGGCTAAATATATCTATTGGAATATGGTCATTGACAAGAAAAACAATATATCTACTATTCAACAAAACGACATCTAGCGATCCATATTGCATCTTGTTCCATGATGTCAATCCTGTCAGTGGTCATTATGAACCACTATTGTATAGAAAATTATCCATATGAAATCTTGGAGGACCTCATATTTGCTTGTCCCTCATTTGCAAAGACCTTGAATCTCAATGGAAACAAATTATGCATCATATACATTGCCATGGCTTGCAGATAGCAACAATTGTTACATCTAGTTGTGGAGATGGCATGTTCAATGCAAATTGTTATTTGGTAGCAACATAGTTCAATGTGCATTCATTGTGGCTTTACACTGTACAATCCTTTTGCAATGCAATTATAGGCATCAGCCAATAGGATTTTAGTAGCTTGCATCAACACCTTTCGTTATATCTCCTAGAAAATATGCTGACAATTGGAAGTTGGAAATAATACCTTGTAAACCTGGCATTGCCATATGAAAAAGGAAATGTAGAGGGTGGCAGATTCTGTTTGCAATGGCTATCTATCATATTCAGAGTAAACATCCAGGTTTGGTCGGCCCTACCAGATGACACTGTCCATTCCTGGTGTATTGATTCAAACTACGATCGAACAATTGACATCATCTCGTTGAAAACAAATACGCCACATATCCATTATCAACCTTTGATGGGAAATACCACTGGTTCACGGTCCACTGTCCATGCCACCCAAACCACATTGAAACTGCATACGCGTAGCATGCTATTTAATGAGAATGAAACTCGTCCCAGTTGTGATGAGGCCATACAGGGCTTAAACAAAAAACGTATACCAACTTATCACAACTTGAAAAAGGTCATACGTGAAACTCGTCCGAGATGTGATGAGGCCATACAGGGCTTAAACAAAAAACGTAGACTAACTTATTACAACTTGAAATAGGTCATACATGAGAAAAAAAAATACATTGATGGTATAGGAAATACTACCGGTTTAGGGTCCAGTGTCAATTCCAGCGAAACCACGTCGAATCTGCATAATCATCGCATGTTATTTAATCAGAATGAAACTCATCCCAGTTGCCATGAGGTTATCATGGCCTTGAACAAAAAACGTAGACTAAGTTATCACTACTTGAAAAAGGTCATACGTGAGAGAAAACAATACATTACTACGCTTCCTTCTAGACAGAAACTGATATATCACAACCTAAAAAAAAATGTGTGTGCACAACACAAGAGAAACAGGAACAGTCACATATCCCACAATGGTCATGGCACTGTCCGAGAGGAAAAAATCACATTTCATGGGCTAGAACCAACACCATGCACTACTACCAATGAAAACCAACAAACACTTCCTATGCATACTTCCCTACGGAAGAAAGATGCAAGACAGACCTAAATGAAACAAATCAAAGACACTCCTTCCATTGCATGTGCAAATTGCGATTAATTGAATTTCGCAAAAAACACTAGGTCTTTCATGCCTGATTTGGAATCAGAATACCTCCACTTGACACTAAATGATAAAACATTTTACAGTGGAAAAATTTGTCTTCCATGCAAACGGTCACTCGAAAATGGAAAACTGCCACAGTTTGCAACGCCTAACCAAATAAGATGTGATACACCACTACCAAATGTAAGTGCACTTATAGAACTTGAAGAGAGGTTTGTGTCTTTGTGAATTGCATTTGCACAAATCAGACCCTGGGGCTATAAACGACCCTAAATGGGCTTAACAGGATCAATTATTAATGTGCCTTTCCAACTAGATGTTGTACAAAAAGCCTTGCCACAATTCATTAGCGATACAATGAAAATTGTTGTGGCTCTCAAAAGACTCTTGCAATACAAGAATGCATATCAGAAAGGTAAAGTGTGTGTGCATGTTTTCATGAAATCATTAAAAGTATTATGTTCCAGGGCCCTATACAAAGCACATAACATTTGTATAAATGAGAACTTGAACAATATTCTTGGAGAAGGGGATGACAACTATGCATAGACTCTCAAAACTGCTAGAGAATTTGATACAAGCGATGAATAGGAGAATGAAACACATGCTGAGATATTGGTACATGGATTCACTGATTCACAGCCCATTCGTGACTTGCAAGACAAGATTGTCGAAATTGCACCTATTGAGGCAAAACGTCTGCTTGGAATATTCAAGGAAAAATCTATTGAGGAAATGAACTTCCCAACACTGTTCTATGGAGATCCACATCCCAATGACATTACAGAACGATTCAGTTACCATAAAATAGTTCAATGGGAGTTCCTACATTCAAGTGGTGACTTCTCTTGTCACATAACAAATTTGTTTTTCAAAATAATGCGCAAAATAATAGATCAAGTGTTGTCTTGCATGTGGGTGTGAATAAGAAAATGCCAGCTACAAGGAAGAAAGTTGTTGGCCAAAGATGTTAAGTACAAAGTAAACTTAGAAAAAATCCTGAAATCTGATATTGGATACATAGATTTAAAAAAAAATCGTATTTCTCCTAACTATTTGCAACAAAACAAGAAAACTATTTTTGCAATGATCCGACAATTGGGACCGCCAACATTTTTCATCACATTTACAAGTGCAGAGCATCGTTGGGATCCATTGGTGGTTGAGGTATCTGACTTGCATAGGAACATGAAACGTAAAAAACAAACTGATACACTGGAAAATTATGACATTGACTACCTCATAAGAAAAGACCCAATGACATGTACTTGTTAATGTAGACATAGAATAAATGCTTTGAGAGAATTGATATGTCATGATGAAACATTTTTTGGAAAAATATTGGACTACTTTTTTGTCACTGAATTCCAGAATAGGGGGAGTGAGGATGACCACGCATTGTTGTGGATAGCGGGTGCATCGGTCTATGGAGCTGACAACAACTCACCGATCGAGAATTTTATGGACAAATACATAACATACAACACAGATCATTTGGATCCAGAACTTGCCAAAGTTCATAGACATTATCATACAAAAAGTTGTAAAAAAAAAAAAACTCACATTGCAGATACAACTTCCGTGCCGCCAATGAGAAGAACAAGAATCATAGAGCCACTTAGTTTAGAGGACAATGTTGTCGTTGAGAAATCTAAATCCTTGTTCGCATTTCTAGAACAATGAGACTTTAATGAGTTAATGAGATTCGATGACTTCTTGACAGAGCTAAATCTAACAGAAGATGAGTACATCCAAGCCATAAAATGTACGCTTAAACAACCAACAGTTTTCCTTGAACGAAAACTTTCCCATATCTGGAACAACAGATTCTCCAAGGACATTCCAGTTATGTGGAATGCAAATACAGATGTGTAGTACGTCCTCAATGCATATGTTTCAACATCGTATTGTACCTCGTATATGACAAAGCTTGGCAAATCTATGACAAGTGCATTCAGAAGAATACACAAAGAACATGAAAGAAGTCATATTGATGTTATACAAATGATACTTACGCTTGGTAATGCATTAATTAATATTAAACAAATGTCTGCTCAACAAGCAGTCCACATTGCACTTTCCCTGCCCCTCAATTGTAGTTCAAGAAAATATGTCTTCATAAACACATCTCCACTTGAGAAACACACATTTGTGCTTAAACCATTGTATTTGCTAGAACAAGAGCCTGACAATTCAGAGGATGTGCTATGTCTCTCTATTATTGATTATTACCTCCAGCATCCATCTCCTATTAAGCATATCTGCATAGTAAAGTTTGTATCGCATTACAAAAAAAAAGGTGCACCCATATCAAAAAGAAAAAAAAAACCCTCTATGATACGGTTTATCAAATACAACAAACATACTGACTATGAAAACTACTGTAGAGAAAAAATATTTTTATATGTTGATCTAAGTGGATATCGGTGGCCACCCACCTTTTCCAACTGGCTCAAAATAGTTTTCTGGCAAATTTGGCAATTTACTATTTTCAGCAGTTTTCAACTTCCGAGGTCATTTTGAGGGCCCAAATGAAGGTTTTTCAATATAGAGGTTCTCAATGATAGTTGAAGGCATTATTGAGCCTCCAAAATGAATCTCCTCGATGATACCTTTCCAACGAGCTATCATACGCCTAAAACGGAGATAATATGCAAAAGTTACGACCCCAGGAAGTTGATGTACTAACTTACCCAAACGGGGCCCACATGACTTTTGGCGCTTCATCTCCTAGGGTTAGGTTTTTGGATGTCTAAGACTTTTGGCATTCCTGTTTATTGTAAAAAGGCCTTCATATCCTCATTGTAATCATCTTCTTGCAAATGCGAGTAGCCGTCACATCTCTTCTCAGAGATAAGCTACCACCATTCTAGCGAGTCTTTCACTCTGTATTTTTACAGTCTCTGTACATTTCTTTCATTAATAGAAATCGTGCATTACTGTATCTTTGTGTTTATGGTTGCATCTTTGATATATTTCTGTTATATTATTGAATATCTGTGATATCTCTGTGCATTTCTTTATTATATCTCCGCTCTCATTTCGTGTCGAAAATAATTTGAATCAGTGGTATCAAAGCAGACTGTTCTTGATTGTTTTTTCAGTGCATGTCCCCGACGAGGTCCAAGTATAGCAAGTTGGGTCTCAAGCTTGTCTCTCTTGAAGAAAATCGCTCTCGCACACCCAAGAAACCCTCAATGTCAGAAGAAAAGAAAAACAACGAAGCAGACGATCCTATCAATCTATTGCTTGAGCAAGCTCTCACGCGACAGAGGGACGAAATGATGGAGAATTTTGCCCACGTCCTTCAATGCCTACCGATAAAAACAAGTGCATCTTAATCAAGCAACCACTTTGGAGGCACCTCACCTTTCAAGGTACAAGTTAATTTTGATATTCTTGTATTTGAAGGACAGATAGATGCAGAAGCCTTAGAAAAATGGTTAACTCTACTAGAAGGTTATTTCTCTGTTCACAATTTTTCCGACAAAGAAAAGATCACCTTCGCACTCCTTAAAGCTCTCCCTCATGTCAAACATTGGTGGGAAACTTACTGGGAGCAAAGTTCCACAGAGGAGTCTGGAATATACAGGGTCGATCCCACTTGGGATTTTTTTGTGGATGCGATAAAGGAACAGTATTACCCTGTTGGCAACTATGAGGACCAGTACATGAGATGGACCACACTACGGCAAGAGAGGGACCAAGCAGTTTCGGAGTTCACCAATACCTTCCATACCTTGCACACCAAGTTGGGTATCAAAGACTCTGAGGGACATTTGGTTCTGAAATACTGTGGGGCTCTACACAGATACATCCAGACTGAAATGGATTTTTTGGACATCTCATCACTCGGTGTTGTTTATCGATATGTTGTTAAAATAGAGCAGAAATTTAAGCACCAGAACAAACGAGAGCTCGGGTCTACAAATCCGCAACAACCGAAGTATGACAAAGACAACCCTAACAAACAGTCTTCTGAAAACCAATCCAAGACACAAGAAAAGAAGGGTCACGGGAAGACAAAGAAGGACACCGGAAAATGGTGCGAGTTCCACAAAAGCCCCTGGCACAACACCGATGAATGTCGCTCAAAACAGTCATTGGTGGCCGAGATCAAAGACAAAGAGCCGAACCATGATTCTGAATCTGATTCTGAAAATAATGGTAAAGGACAGATCATTGACGCGGACCCCACTGATATTGTCGCGACCGCGGCAATTCAACCAGAAGAACCAACAGATCCTGAAGAGGGGGAGTGCCTTTTTCATTCACAGATGTGGGTGAAGGGGACCCTGCTACATTTTATTGTTGATAGCGGAAGTCAGAAGAACCTCATCTCAGCAGAGGTCGTCAAACAGTTGGGATTGTCGACAACACCACACCCTCAGCCATACAGCATCGGGTGGCTTCGTCAAGGACGAGATCTCTGTGTCAGCCAACAGTGTCGATTGTCATACGACATCCAACCCTTCAAGGATGAGGTATTATGTGATGTTGCCACACTAGATGTTTGTGATGTTCTCTTGGGCCAACCATATATGTGGAAGCGCCATGTTGTTTATGAGTCTCGACCCCGCAGTGTCATTGTTTCTCTGGGGGGGTCATCTCTACAGAATACCAGAGGTAGTTCCAACTACTGTTCCACCTAAAAAGTGTTGCAAGGTAGTATCTCATATTGCAAAATTCAACTTATTCACAATCTGTTCAAAATGGGAATAGAAGGACACTGTAACCACTACAGCTTCGCCCTAAACACCTTCTATCCAACAGATGCAGGTCGACAAGGTTGCAACAAAGAGAAAAGATTCCTTCTACACACCGTCCTCTCATGTAGCCTGACTTGTTGAACAGCCTCAGCCTCAACAGGTTCGTGACAGACTTCCACAAACTGAGCAACGTGACATCTCCAAAAAGGCAAGCAGCTCACCAAGATGCAGATTCAGTAAACGCTTTTCCCTTTCCCCCGGGAACTCAACGCAATGGAGACCATTTCTCCCTAAGGAGGGAGGATTGATCCAGGTGGATATCGGTGGCCACCCACCTTTTCCGACTGGCTCAAAATAGTTTTCTGGCAAATTTGGCAATTTACTATTTTTAGCAGTTTTTAACTTCTGGGGCCATTTTGAGGGCCCAAATGAAGATTTTTCAAGATAGAGGTTCTCAATGATGTTTTAAGGCATAATTGATCCCCCAAAATGAATCTCCTCGATGATACCTTTCCAACGAGCTATCATACACCTAAAACAGAGATCGTATGCAAAAGTTACGACCCCGGGAAGTTGATGTACTAACTTACCCAAACGGGGCCCACATGACTTTTGGCACTTCATCACCTAGGGTTAGATTTTTGGATGTCTAGGACTTTTTGCATTCCTGTTTATTGTAAAAAGGCCTTCAAAGCCTCATTGTAATCATCCTCTTGCGAATGCGAGTAGCCGTCACATCTCTTCTCAGAGATAAGCTGCCACCATTCTAGCGAGTCTTTAACTCTATATTTTTACAGTCTTTGTACATTTCTTTCATTAATAGAAATTGTGTATTACTGTATCTCTGTGTTTATGGTTGCATCTCTGATATATTTTTGTTATGTTATTGAATATCTGTGATATCTCTATGCATTTCTTTATTATATCTCCGATCTCATTTCGTGCCAAAAATAATCTGGATCATATGTTCTGTTAGATGAAAACAAAAACACATTAAAACATAACTTCTTTACATGGGAAGTTTCATATGTTTCCTCTGAGACTATAGTGAAAACCAATGAATCTATATTTTCTTACAATGTTAATCCAACATGGGGTGATCTAGAAAGTGCAGTTAATGAACTAGAAAACCCTCACAATCTTGATGAGACATTCACAAACCGAAAAACAACCAGAATTCCTTGCGAGTCCTATGACTTGCAAGCAGATTTGCCTCGTCCTCGAGCAGTGATCCAGGTGGATATTGGTGGCCACCCACCTTTTTCGACTGGCTCAAAACAGTTTTCTGGCAATTTTGGCAATTTACTATTTTTAGCAGGTTTAACTTCCGGGGCCATTTTGAGGGCCTAAATGAAGGTTTTTGGAGATCGA
>ML787182.1:342417-373851 GCA_009831015.1 Picea engelmannii
CCGTTGAACTTCTCTATCTCGATTCTAGATGAGCTCGCCATTCCTCTTTCTATACTCGAATCTCCACTGCAAAATCTCCCACTAAACCCAGGCTTATCACAGACCCAAGATAAACTTGATCTATCAAGACCGAGCCAAACCCTTAACAACAAAGGCGTCCCTCTAAAGCCAAAAACAAGCTCTGATACCACATGTAAGTTTTTAAACCTGTGAAGTAAAGCAATGCATATAGATTCTTAAGCAAAACTGAATTTAATCAATGGCTCATTCACATAGTACACAGAGATATTATACCGGAAACCCTCAAGCGGGAAAACCTTTCTTATATTCATTATATCGAATTTCACCATTCACTATACAATATATACAATGTTTTTAGGTATTCCGTAGATACCAAAACCCTAATCCTTAAAACCGAGATTATTTTTAGTAAACCGCTAAAAATAGCAAAAACCGGCCAAAAACAATTTCGGGGCGCTACGCCCAGTGCCGAACGTTGTGCGTAACCAGGGGGAGGCATACCTGCCCCCCCCTGGGACTCCCCTAGGAAAGCGCTCGGCGCACACGACACAAACAAAGCACTACTACGAGGGATCGTCAGACGCAGTTGTCATATCTAACGCGCCCACACACACACATGCAAAGAATATAATACATACCCAACAACAACCTGTAATTAACCTGTACCATAAACAAGTGCATCCAACCATGTACCAAGTATGTATCAATCGTGTGTCAACTACTCATAAACTATGACTCATCAATATGTACCAACATCATCAACTATACACCTCATGTATGTGCCAACTCATCAACTATTTGTCTCAACGATGTACTCAACATGTACCTCATCAAAAGCCCTCATCAATTTCATCATCCAAATCTGATTTGTATCTCTGTAATAGACTTGGTGTATATGATCACATGCCTTCAAACATTCCTTAACTTTAACAATAGTAGACTAGCATTTTCATCAAACTCTTCTTTAGTCTTACATGCCTAGTTTTGGATTAGTCAACAACCCTAACTTGAAGTAATCATAACTTTGAACCTGTAAGGTATAAAGATATGAAACTAATATACAATGTTCTTCAGTGTGTTTTGTGCAATTCCTCCAGGTGTCACTACTTGGAACCTCTCATAAAAGGAGTTATAGCAAAAATGACATACCTTGTTGGATTCTGGCTTATTCTAGAGAGAGACCTTGTAGAGCGTTCCCCGCATGAAATATTCTTTGAATTGATCTGAAACTATTACACAACATACTACAAACTGTACCCTAACCAAAACATTTTGTCTCACTGAATTGGGATCTGTTATGAAGAAGTTATGACGTTTTTACCCGAAACACTTGTTTTTGACTAGTCTCGGGACTAGCCAAAAACCTTATTTTCCACGGAGTGTAACTCCCAAAATACAACGACCCACAAGATGAATTTTTTACCACAGATACTTGGGTATGTTTTCTCAATGGCATAGCAATTTCACGATCAGAATCTTTATATAAAAAAAGTTATAGCAAAAATGGTGAGATGACCTGTAAATAACATACCTTAGAAAGCACCATCAAAAGAATTTATCCTTCCTTGCATTTTGGCCTTCTTTTCTTCACCTTCCCTTGGAAATTCAGATTAGATATCCTTGGTTACCTCAGAAACCTATATATATTCAATTTTCTCAAGTGTAATTAAAATGAGATAGCCTTGTCTCTTATTTATACTCTCCAAGTAGCTTCCTTAAAAACATCTTCTAGGTCACTTGGCCCACTTTCCTTATTTTAAGGTTAACCCAATTCTAATTTCTCCGTTAAATTTATTATTGAAACAATTTATTTTGTATTCACTTTGAATTATAATACACTCATCATTTCACTTTATTATTTACCTTTTAAAAACTCTTAAACCACTTTGACTGCTTTGACCTTTTGGGGCTTCTAGATGACATATAAGGGTCCTCCAACTTCGTAAGGCCATAAATCTCAAACTGTGAGGAGTTATGTGACATTCTACATACCACCAGAAATGGAATGACATGTACTATCCATCTAGAATAGTATTACCTTCAAATATAGCAAAAATCATACTGTTATCCATCAAACAAACTTGGGTCCATTACCCAAACCTGGGTTCTCCAACTTCAGATGGTCATAACTCTCTAACTGTGAGGAGTTATGTGACGTTCTACATACCACCGAAAATGGCATGACAAGCACTATCCATATAGGATAGTTTCCCTGACAAATTCACTGTCCTTCATCTCATTATTCCACAATTAAGCATGGGTTCTCTTACTCCGCAAAGCGTCTTCCCATGAGGGCTTTCACCATAAGGGGACCACTTTGGAGTTCATCCATATTTACTTCTTATAAACCATGCCAAAACAATAATGAGTCATATTTACATCAAACAAGCTTGGGTCCATTACCCAAACCTTTGTTCTACGGGGATTTCTTCAAGGGTTGACATCAATAACAACCAACCTTAATCAACACTTCCATGGCCACTGCTTGGTCGTGTCCAAAAGAACCAACTAAAGCTACAATTGTCCTTAACTCTCTTTTTTTGTTTTCTAGTTTGTCTGTGACCTGCGGGTCTAGCCTGTGGCTGAGAAACCGTGACTCAGGGGAATTTAAGCCATCAAAATCACCCAGGGATCGCACCCGGCTTGAGCCACACTAACCCTTAACGTGGCTGGATTTTTTGTCCCCGCAAGTTTCGAATCGGTGACTTTAACGTCATAAAGTGCCTTAACAACACACTTCGCCAACGATTGTCCTACACCTGGGGGACAATTGCCCTCAATTCTTCAAAACCATACTTTTGTTCTAATTCCAAATACTTGACTTTCCCCTGAAGTTCCATGATCATGTCTTCCTCCTCTTTCGACTTCTCTTTGTTGCTTTCATCCCCAACCTCCAGAAGAACAATTTTCCCTTTATATTTTTCAAACTAGGCTTTCATATTGATCAATTGCCTTTGGGTCACCTTTAAATCCCTTCCATAATTATGTTCCCAAACATTTTTATAGCTTTCCCATCTTCTTATTGCTAAAGCCAAAGTTTGTTATGTATCATTGTTGTGTCATTCACACCTCCAGATTGAATCTTGGAAACTAGAGTACTCACATAATGCACATATATTTGGATGGGCATGGATATCCATTTCACAATTTCTAGAGATAGGTTCCAGAACAAAGGCCCCATACTTCTCAAACTAATTCAAACATATATTGTTGTTATTCCCAATGTAGAACTGAGAGAGTCCCTTAAAAACTTTTGAATCAGGAACATTGATAGACTGCATACTCTTAGTGCTAAAATTTGAACCTCTTTCCACTATTTCTATGGGATTAAAATGGAAGGTCGACATTAACAGAGTAAGCCCATAAAATTTGAAACAACACTAGAGACCTGAAAGATAGGAAGAAATGAAAAATATACCTGCAAATAAGAGTTGTGGTTGCAATATGTTCTACAAATTCCAAATCCCACCATCAAACGTTCATAATGCTTTCAATAACGCTTTCAGAAAAGACCGAAAATGAACATCAACTAAGTCTGGAAGAGTCCTTGGTGGCATTGCCTTCTAAACATAGGAATAAGGTTCTAATAAAACAAGACAAGATATGAACTCATTTCTCCCATTTGTAGGCTATACAAAGATTTATGGGTATTGTGCTAAATCCCAAACATAAACCCACACACTCTATGTCATCCCTTTCATCCAAGCTTAATGAAGGTGAGAGCCCTTGACAATGTTTGAGCAACACCACAAGCAGTCCCAATGAATGGATATGAATGCATGCTCATGTGGCTTTGCCACTTGTCTTGGCATATTAATTGAGTCATTAAGGTTTTGAGCAAATAAAAAACTTAATAGAGGTTGCAAATTTCCTCAACCCCCATTTTTCCAAAGAGTTCCAAAAGCTAGGTTGCAAGTCTTGTTGGCCATATAATGCACCATAGTGTTTAGCTCTTTCAAAGATGGTAGAACCTGACATTTTTGAATTCTTCTATCAGATTTTGAATGCAACAAATTAACTTGTTCATATGAGTTTCCTTTGAAAGAGTTTTGATTACCATGTGTCGAATGATAACAATCGAAACCTCAATTACAAATGCATTTTTTATGTTTTAGCACTTCATTATCGAAAATCTTTTAAAAAAAAACTTTTATCTATTTTTTTTGTTTCTCCAATTCTCCTAATAAATAAAATTTCTTACTTTCCTTTGTGGTCAAAGTTAACTCCCACACCTACTACCCCTTCCATCTGCATAATCATTAACAAATTATAAAATATTGTTTATATCAAAAAAATAAAAATATAGCATTGACCAATTCAAAGATGTTTGAATAATTAAAGAAGGAATATACGTATGTGTGGAACACAAAGAATGTGAATGAACTTCCTGGAATATACTTAATGTCAGCTATGATTACATTTTCCACCAAATTATTTTATTCAACATAATAACTTTATTTGGTAAGAATAATGCACTACTTAATTTAAAAATAGTTCACTATCATAAAAAAGAATCAAATTATAAATTTTAATTCCATCTAAAACATTATCTAACCATAGCTTTATAATGTAATTTTGTATAAAGCAAACATAATACAAAGACAAAGCAACTAGAAGCACAATGATTGGATGGAAATGAGGAAGCACAATCCTCTTTTGCTCGTCTAGAGGAAAGAGTGCAATCCCCTGGAGCGCAACTTGTATGGGAAGGTGCATGTCTCTGTATAAGGATAACAGGAACCAATGAAACACTGCCGAGGAACAAGTGACATAATTAATTATATATTACTAAAATGCATGTTGCATGCATAGGGAAATGGAATAAATAATTGCTTTGCAATTTCATATTCTTACTATGAAAGGAAATTTTTATTAAATGAAGAAAAATAGTCACACTTTTATGGAGGGACAAGGATGGGTGCATGATGTTAAGATAGATGTAGATGATTAAATACAATTTTATATATTAATGTGGAGAAATGAATAAATTAGTGAATGCTAAATAATAAAAATGAAGAAATTGAGTAAAAGTTTTTCCATCATTTTTAAGGTCGAAAATGGTGGGAATAGTTTTTTACATCGCAATGTGTATTTTAGTATTTTTTATTGTTAAATTTATTAATAAAATCCGGTTTATATTATAATATTTTGGTTTCAATTTTGTATCTTTTATTTTTTTTGCAATATTGAGTGTTTGTTTATTTTGTTATCAACCCAAAGTCAACGTTTTGATTGGCAAAGCTTTTTGTGTGGATATTGTCTGATAAACCATCTTAGTGTCACAATTGTTATGTACATGAGATTATTTATATCAGACAAACCTAATAATCATGTTAACACCCACACATAAAATGGAGAAGAAGACTATTAATATGGAACAAAATCTCAACATAGAGATACACTACTATAACAAGATAGTATGTGACATCACAAAGATAACTACCATAGGACAAAAAGAGTCCACGAGGCATGACACTAAAATCATCGACAATGTTAATACCAAATAGAGGGAGGATTCTATCACATTAACATAAGGATTTACCCTCAGAAGGCAATTTTTGAATTGGAAAAGCTTTGAGTGTCGGGAATGCCTTATAAACCATATTTGTCTCATAGATATTATGTATGTGGGATTATTCACAATGCACACACCAAATGTTGATGTTAACACACACATGCAAATGCAATTTAAAAGAAGAGTATTAATGTAGAAAAAATATGAACATTGGTATATGCCATTGTAGGAAGATAACATGTAATCTTGTATAGATAATAAACACAAGTCAAAGATGTATCATTAGGCATTACAATGAAACCACCAAAGATGTTAGCATTGGAGTGGGGGAAGTTATTATCACGAGATTGAGCTCACATAGAGGTCTATGAGAAAAGATGGGAAGAGTGGTATCCCTCAACATTTAAGGTCAATAAAAATGAATATGTTCTCCTTGTTCTTCCAAAAAATATTGAATCATTTCGGCATGCACTACTACTGGATCAGTTCATCTTTCTCATTGACATCTTGGAAATATTCGACCACAGTTAGAGCAGTTACACTGACTTGATAGAGTCATTTCGAAATAGGTTCAACTTTCCCTCTTTCTAATGATTTAATAATCGAGAGCCATTGCAAAACCCATGAGAGGAGTAGTTCCCCATCCAAGAGTTACTTTACTATATTCAAAATTAAGTGATTTTAAGGACCTTCCTATATCGATTGATCTTAGCTCATTTAAGCACATTCAATCTATACATATAGTAGAACTTGAACTTTGGACTACAGAAGAAATCCAACTCTAAGTGGTCCTTTAAAGTTGAGATGATCCATGTGCCTTGTCTTATCTCTCTAAATAATAAGATATAAGATAGGAGGTCACCACGCCAACAATTAACAATTGGC
This sequence comes from Picea engelmannii, assembly GCA_009831015.1. NCBI lineage: Eukaryota > Viridiplantae > Streptophyta > Pinopsida > Pinales > Pinaceae > Picea > Picea engelmannii. The sequence continues at coordinate 348,839 of ML787182.1, forward strand.
TCACGAAGAGAGAAAGGATGTTCCAAAGTGAAATTTAAACTCGGGTAGAGGAGCGTAACAACTTTCCTCTTGGCTACTCAAACTACACCCAATTGCCAAATATTACTATATTACTCATTTAACTATTAATATATATATATATATATATGCAAGTCATTTTTATTAAAAAAAAACAAGTTGCATTATGTAATTGTGATAAGTATAGTGTCAAAAACTGAAAGGCCCATAACTCTATCAAGTATAATAGAAAATTGTCACTAACATTAATAATGTAAACTGCTAAAAGACTTAACCAAGTTGAAATAAACAAAACAAAATGCTAACATGTATGATTGAGACAATAAGGAGTCATACACTAACATGGAACAAACTCAGACTAAATGACTCACAATATAAAAGGATTGCCTCCCATCATTTGAAAACGAGACTAATATATAATAATGGATTCCCAACCATCCTTACCATAATTAAACTTAAGGGGCCTCTTTATTTCAAAGATGGCAAAGGGCACACCAAAGTATCTATCATCAATCAATAAAGGGAGAGGGACTGGTTGTGGTAGCTTTCATGATGCTTTCTAACATGAATAGAAAATCTGATTCATTCAACTATTCATTTCATTTCATTCTAAATTTGAGATTTTAATGAAAGGGGGAGGAGGTGGTAACTTTCATACTGTTTGTTTTTTTAACAAATTGAACATGAAATCTGATCCATTCAACTATTCATTTCATTCTAAATTTGAGATTCTAATGAGGATTCTAGCATGATCAGATTCTACCATGGTTGATAAAAAATATATATATACTTAAGCAATTTGATCCACTCAACTATTCATTTCATTCTAAATTTTAGATACTAATGATCTGCTTATACAGTGGTTGATTAAAAAAAATGCAGTCAATACGGAGACTTAGACCATTGAATTTTTAATCCAATTCAGTTATCCTGTCCCATTACCTTTATATTAAAAAATTGTGCATAGCAAAAAACAATTGATACAAGCAAATTAGTAGAGGGAAGAAAGGTTATTCGAGACTTTATCCACGTGATTATGTGGGGGAATGTAGGGTAAATGAGTTGACTTTGTTCCATTTATAATGAATAGGATAACCTCTTCTTTATTGACCAAATTATGTACACATAACTCATTCTAACCTTACATTTTCTACCCTCGAGGTGTTACAAAATTGTAGAATATTGTGCACACCAAGCTAACATTGCATCTGGTAAAGATAAAAAGGGATGTTAAGAGTGAACATGTTGCCCTTAGAAGAAGAGGATGGGGTGGAAGTTGTCACAATGCTAGGTGACACAAGAGTATTGAGGTGGGCCCAATGATTGACACATTGATGCATGGATTGGAAGTTGTCTGTATGTTACCCTTTCTATGTATCACATTAAGCAAACATGTGCGGGTATGTGATCCTCATATACATCTTTTGATCCTTCATTAATAGCTATTTTAAATTTTTATATATAATAAATAGTTTTATTAAATAAAACATAAGTTTAAGTTTAATTGTTTGGTCAAATAGAATGGTGATATGTGTCTTCTTAAAACTCAATATATTTTTGAAAGTAAAGTGATGTGTTTAACTTTTTTGAAAAGGATTGTCATTGTCACTTAAACGTGTCATTTAAACAATAGACAAAGTTCTTAGTCATTATTAATGTTAATTTTCCACCTCACTGTTAGTTGGATGGCATTACAAATTAAAGAAAGTTTTTTCAATTTTTCGTGTATACAATTAAATACCACCAAGACTTTGGTTCACTAATAAAATTAGGTTGTGTTAAAATTATTTATCATGATTTCGTTCCTACTTTGTTTTGTTCTGCATGAATGACATAATAATATTACATATTACACCAAAAGACACATTTTACATCCCAAGTGAGGGACACATGTACCTTAGAAAATGTATGTAATATTGATATGGAATAAGTTGTCCAATGAATAATTTAAAATAAAATGATTAACCTATTTAAAATTAATAATAATGAATTAGTTTAGATCCATTTTAATGTTGGATTTATTAAGCATTAAGAAGGATTAAATTTTTGAGGTGTAATTTTTTTTTCAAGTTTTTGTCCTCGTGACCTCATCTTCAAAGGGTTTATAGAGATAACTAGATACATTGCCATTTTTTGTGATGTTTGGAAGTTGACATTCAACTTGGGTAAAACCAAGGTTATTATCTTCAATGGATTGAAGAAGATCCTCTCACATCATCATTTATTTTTCATAAGRGTGGMGATCAAGATCACCAATGCATACACATCCTTAGGAGTATAGTACTTAGGGACTTGTTTTAGTTTAAGGCATGCTCTTCAACYWCATGTCAACAMGRGCTATSGGTCCTTAGCCTTGCCTAAGAGACCATGTTTTTGGTACCATTTCCAGGACATATAGTCCAAAATGTTTCTCATGGACTCCATCGTTTGCCCCATATTACTTTATGGTTCAGAGGTTTGAGAGTCGTGTTTGCTAGAGTCTAACTCAGCCATAGCTAAGAGGGTTAAGACCCTTCTCCTTCGACATATTATAAGGTGTAAGCAGGGAGTTTCTCGACCCATCAATATTGTGCAGTTTGTGACCCTCCCTCTGACTTGATATTGTGTTCATCCTAGTCTCATTTCTACATCGTGTTCGAAGTTTTACCAACTCAAAGGTAGGTCGAGTTTTCTACTTGCATTTGACCTACCTTTCATTAGAGTCCATTGCTTTGGCTAGCCCCCTAAGATAGGTTTGTGGTTGGTTTGCAACGATCTTAGATCTTTTGGAGTTTATGGGTATTTTGATGGACCACCTTCCTCTTTTTAGTCACTCTCTTGATGCATTCAACCACCTCTTACCCACTAAGCAATAGTTGAACAAGATCGTTTGGGATGACATATATAGACAATATATCCAGGTAGGGTTGGAATTTGAAATCCAATCCTCTTGTCAAATTTGATAGTTACAAGACTTTTATTAAGTTACATTTTAAACATTTTTCTTTACTTTTGTGGCTAGTAACCTTCATTTCTCACTTTATTTGATGGACAAATCACTTGGTGATAGGCAATTATCTCTTCAAATTCTATCCATGTTTTTATGTCACTTGGACAGAACCACCATGTGAGTCACATCCAAATATGGCCTTTTAAGTAGAGCACTTAACGAAGTTGAGAGATGCACTCATTATCCAACCTTCGTACACACACCATCATCGGATGCATGTTCTTTGTATTCCTGTGGGCTAGTTCAAAGTGGATTCACACGGACTTTGAGTGGAGGTAGAGCACTAGCTTGACCGATCATATAGGATTTTCCAGTTGTGCCATCTTTAGGAGTTCAGGATAGAGGAGCATTGCATATTTCACTACCCCACTTATTATGAGATTCGAGGGCAGTTCCATTCTCTGTTCAGGGAGTCACATAACTTGTCCATTTTCTTTCTGTATCATGACTAGAGAATGCTTGATTTTATACATGTGGGAGGCCCTTAGACTCCATTCTCAAAATCTTTGTCCACCTCCTAGAATAATGTCCACTCGAATGACCACTTTCTTCTTTGTAGTGCTCCCATCTACAAGGGGTACCAAGAGATAGATCAATAACATAGTAATTTCTAATCAAAGATCTGTGAGGCCTAAGGGGTTATTCCTATGTCTCATGGAACCAAACAATGTCATCATTCTAGATCCCACACCAGTAGTCAAACGAGGTCACAAATGCCTTGTGGCGGGTGACCTCTCCCAAGCAACAATACAATATGCAGTGTAGATCCTCCTCTAACTCCTCTTTTAAACAATCTTCTATCTATAGTTTACTTCATTCGAACTTAGTTAGTAGGGGAGCTAGCTCTAGTGAACTCTGGTACACTTGCATTATTTGTATTCTAGATCTTGGAACCATTCTCATTGAACTACTTTTGTGATCATTCCTTAAACACTAATAACATTATCTTATTTTATCTAAAAAAGTTTTATACTTCAAAGTTCTTATCCCTTTTAATGCTTTTAATGCCTGACAAATCCAAAATTAAAATATATCCAAATTAATATAAAAAACTAAGATTAGGAACAAATCTTAGAAAAAATTGGCATAATTAATATCCTTAATGAGTTACATCCACCATTAAACACATTTAACTAATTACTCAAATATGCTAATTATATCTCCCTCCAAAATTCAATTCCCATTAAACATATATTATAATATATTTCACTCTCTTAATTATAAGATTATCACAAACAATCAAAACGTCATGATGAACAAAATTCCTAAATCGTCCACATTCCCTCGATTATAAATTGATTAAACGAAACCTTTAAAAAATAAAAAAACATTCCTTAAAAATGTCAATAAATTTACATTTAAGACAAAAAGAAGTTCGTCTTATATAAATTCATTTAAGCCCAAAACGAGAAGTTCGTCTTATGTAATATAACCCTTCGGAGTATATTTCTAAAAATCGTTTTTAAACAAAACAATCAAATTCGAGGGTTAATCTTTTTTAATTAAGAATAAAATCTATTTTAGCATTGTAATTTCAATTTAGTTTGGGTAGTTGAAAAATGAGTGTTATTTTTTCCATCCATATTCAATTCTTATAAGTGACATGTTAAGTTTTGCATCTCTATATTGTTGTTTTTAACTATGGAAATTGGTAATTCATTAAAGTGACATGGGCTAGGCTCGAGATCAATTGACTGCCACTATAACCCAAGAGTATATCCAACAACTCGCAAGCCAGATATACCAATAGTCTATGACTCCACAAGGGTTGAGATGTCCAAAGATATACCTGAAATTTGGGGGTCCCACTATTGTGGGGTGCCTACCCTTCTAGCCTTATCATAACATGCCAAGTCTCATTAGGGATTTGAACTTGGGTGGGGAGAGTGCAAGACCTACCCCCCCACCACTTGAGCTATTGCCCCTCGACAAGAATCAATATATTGTTGTAACAACCTTGAGCCAGTTGTACAACTTGAGTGGGCCTAATGGTTAAGAACATGTGTTTCCTCCTCGAAGGTCACAGGTTCAAATCCAGAGGGGAGTAGAGTCTGTACATGTTGGCCCATTGTGATAAGGCTAGAAGGGTAGATGACCCCTAGGATATAGGTCCACCCTGGTGGGCTTTAGGACATCTCGACCCTTGCTAAGTAACAAGTTTCTTGTATATCTGGCTTGTGGACTGCTCAATATACTCTTGGGTTATTACCCATGGTGAAAAAAACAACCACCTTGAGCTAGTTTACCTTGGTATGATCCTCAAAATAAGGGGGAGTGCCCAATGGGTTTACCTAGGATATGTATTTCACCAAAAAAAATAAAAAAGAAAAACATCCTCAAAATGAGGGGAAGTACTTAACAAGTTTCCCCGATATGTATATTTCATGGAAAAAAAAAATCTATCCCAACGTTAATTTATCTAAATTGTTTTGAAAATTAAAAAATTAAATTTATCTATTATTATAAATAATTTACAATTTGATAGATTGTTTTTTTCCAATCCAATCAATCATCTTCTATAATATTAATTGCTTTCATCATTACCATTTTTTTTAATAATCAATAAAATGATAATACCGGCGTAGATCCATCTTGAATCCGGATCTATGAAGCACCGAGAGGGATCAAATTTCTTAAGGTGTAATTTTTTTAATTATCATTTAATATGAAGGAATTACTATTTTAGATGTTGTCATAGTATATATTTGTGTGTAATATGTAATGGTTCGTGTAATTGTTTTCTTTTAATTGGGTCGACTTTAATTTTATTATTGTTAATTTTTAAAATTGAGCCGACTTTAATTTTTTTAATGTAACCTTATCTAACATAACGCTAACATGACAAGATCTCCCCCATACTGGGTTGTAGAGCACCTCGCTATTGTCGATGCAATAAATTAATATGTGTTTCAACTCCGAGATAAGAACATGAGGACAAATTAATAAATTGTATTGATTAAGTTATAGCTACAAAAGCATGAACACAAATGAAGATGCAAAAATGAATAAGATGTGCACAAAACAAATTAAATCGTAACTATGTTTTTTGTGTCACTATGTAAATATCATAGACAATGCTCTCGTTTAGAGCGTGAAAAAAGGAAAAGGTGACTAACTATTCCGTGCTCTATATGTTTTTCTACATAGTGATACATTTCACTTATGAGAATGTTTAGTTGTTGAAGGCAGTGATTGTTCCATCATTGTCGATAAAGTGATTGTTCATCTTCTTGACACACCACTTATTACTGTTGACATGCAAGTACCGATGTGCATGTGTTGGCACGTTGGTTATGCGTCCACAACAATGCCGATGACAATTGGCATTTTTGGTGTGCATGTGACACTATAACTTGGCATGTATGATGTTTAGGTGTGTAAACCAACATAGATTCATCTTAACTCTGAATCTACCATGCACCAAAAGGGATCAAATCCATCAAGGTTCAAACCTTTCTTCAAGTTTTTTCAATTTAAAAAAAAATTCACCTCTAGGGACTCGATCCCTCTCCACTCATGATAGATCCAGAGTTAAGATGGATTTGCGATTATTCTTTATATATGTATGTATGTATGTCATGTGTCAACTCCATGTTGAACATGGAATGAATCAAACATCTCCCTCATACTAAGCATCACACTATTGAAATGTTTTAACCAACTGTAAGAAATGTTTTAATTTCAATTGCTTTATGGAAATATTTATAAAGTTGATGTAAAAATATTTTACTTACAGTGGACATTGAATTGTTCTATTTATGGTCAACATTGAAATATTTTTTTAAGTGTCACGTGTCAATTCCATGTCGAGCATGGGAGAAATTACACATCTCCCTTATACTGGGTTGTAGAAAGTGCCCCTCCATGCAATTAGATATCAAGAATGACCTAATTAGAGGATGCTAACATACGAGATGATAATTCTTTTAGCACGAAAAAGTTATACATCGAATATCCACAACTAATATAAAGATAAAGTAAATATATAAACAATAAGAAACTAATTGCAATGTGATTTAACTATAAGATTTTTTTTATAAAGAATAATTGACAATTTTTTTTTAGCACTTTTCCGTATTCATAAATGATACGCAATACAAATTCGTTAGTCTTGATTATGATCATTGAACCAATAAAACATCTAATAAAACACACATTAGAAGCAAATACATTAAGTAATCAAACCTAAAATCTCTTACATAAAATTCAAAATACTTAATCAATAAAAATAAACATACAAATTTATTATAAATATAATTCTAAGTAATAATCAAATACCACATCAAATGGCTTAAATGGAAACGAGGATGGAGTAGAGAAGTAAAAATGGACCCACATAAATTTATTTTGGTAATGTGAAGAATTTTAAAATTTTATGGATTGAGATATTTTTCAAAGGATATTTTGATAAAATCCCTTAAAACCTTATTATTGTCCACACTATTCTCCACCTTGGGGTTAAGTAATAGACAATTTATGTGACCTSTGAAAGCATGATGAATCTTTGTCTGAGTCAATCTTGGTCTTTTGTAGMTTTCGTCATGTGAATCTCAAGAGGAAAAAAAAGAAAACAAATAAATAGATAGAGAAAKATGACTTCATTACCTCCAACATAGAGAACTTCACCTACCATTCTGTGTTGGTCAATATTGTGTGTAACGTTTTGGATAAACACTTCATAGTTGAAAATGTCTTAAAAAGTTGAAAAGGAAATTATGAAYACAATGCAGATTCAATACAACAACAAATTCACAAAATTTTCCTTGTAAATCAGTCCAAGTTGTGGGAAAGATGGGTATCAAGATGTAGAGGCAACCCACTAAGTTGGACCTTTAGAAAACCTTGTCTAAAGCTTGTGCCACTTGATGGGGACCTCCAAGTACAAATCCCCATCAACATCCCACCCTAAACCCCAAACCATGGACAAGATTTTCTAACATTTCCACCCATCCGTTTTCTAAACAAAAACTCTCCTTTAGTCATGGTGGGTCCAATGTTTTGAGACGTGTTGCAATTTTCTCGTCCAATTGATTTACTTTTGGAAACATAAGCTTCACTAAATGTACTCAGAATCGAACGTGACGTGTACAATGACGTGTACAATCGTGGTAACTAACAACTCTTTAGTTCTAGTGAGCTTAGGAAAGTATAAACTATCCATAATCAAACTTTGCAAATAAAATCACAACCTTTGCTTTAGGATTTTCAAGTAAAATTATATAAAATGCTCTTAAAATTACACTTGGCAAGTGGCAAGTGTCACTGTTAGACCATAACCTTCCAGCGCAATCAAGAGTACAATCAGTGGACCACAAGTCTATAGTCCAATTGGCCTCCCTGAAAGCATAATATAACATCAACCCCTTAGAACGTGGACCACAAGTCTCTAGTCCAATTGGCCTCCCTGAAAGCATAATATAACATCAACCCCTTGGAACGTGTCGCTGCAGGGATTTTCATGCAAAACTAAAAATAATGCATTCAGAATCAAACTTGTCTTAGACCACAACTTTTTACCTTGGTTAAGCGTATCACATTTACAGTAAAACTCTTTATCCCATTTATGATATCTTATGAAGCATAACATAATGTTCTTATGAAGCATAACATAATGTTAATAGGGGAGGAAATGTTGCTATGAGGATTTTCAAGTAAAATTTATAAAATTTATATGGAAAATATAATAGTTAGAATTACAACGTTTTAACTTTACAAAGGGTATAATTATTAAATCATGATCATGTAACATAATATTTTTATTTAAAAAAAAAATATATAATATAATGTTAATCTCTTACAGTATATTATTTTAGGGATAAAATTAAATTGAATGTTTTTAAATTCAATTTAATGAGACCATAACATTTTACACAACTGTGAAACCATAACACTTTAGTTCAACTAAGAGTACAATTGCCACAACTTTTTAGTGGATCAACTTGTTAAGAGACATCACATAACTCAAATACCTACTTGTTTAGTGTAATTAACTCACCTCATAATTAAACTTTGCAAATACAATTGTTAGACCATAATAGAATACTGACCTACCTTAGGAAGCATAGCATACGTGATGACTATAATTGTTAGACCACAACAATTATGCATAATGCACTCGTGTAGCACAACTACTATTTGGCCAAGCCACCCCAACTTAATACCACACACACTAATATTGGTCCTAGAGTAAGACCTAACACTACATTTGATTGGGTAAACACTCACCTAGTAAGGGTACAAGTCCTCTCAATATTCTTAAACGATAGAAGTTGAGTTTCTGCTAATTAAGTATGAGCTAAAGCATACTCCTTTCTTGGTGATATGCCAAGCTAACACTAGCACATAACTTATAAACCCTAGGCTAGTACTAATAGCTAGCAAGCTGACACTAGCACATAATTTATGATTTACTCACAAGCTAACACTAGCGCATAACCTCATCACAATGAACCAAATAATCTTGACAAGAATTACACCTAGATAAAAAGAGTGTTAAACTTACCTCCCAACCATTCTAATTATTACATGAACTTTAGAGTTATCACATAATCGTCCCGGAGACCCAGCCGGGTTTGACCTCTAGACCTCCTCCCAACCTTGGAGAAAGGTACTGTCTTACCAATCGCTGTCTTACCAATCGCGCTGTCTCACGAGACTAGTATAAACACACTTGATGATGCAATGCAACCTTTTAGTTAATTAACAAGAACACTAAATTAACAAGAACACTAAATGATTCCAACTTTATCCGAAGTCTATCAAAATTAGATGATACATCTCCACAAAATTTTCATATTTAAAAAAAATAAAAATTCACACCCATTTAAATCCATCTTAAAATCTTTCAAATACTTACAAATTTACCTTTCAATTTGTATTTGTGCATTATATTAAGAATGAAAATGAATATACACTTGTCACAATTTCACCACGTACCAAAAAGGTTTTGAAATTTTCTGAATTATAAAAAACCCATGAAACACAAAGTGTGGATGTGAACCAGAAATCTGTGTATAGTAAAAAGAAATTGTTGGAATAAACTTTATCCCACGCCCTTAAATAGAGTTGAGACAAGGTTTGCTGGGAATCAAATGTGAACCAATTCAGATAAACTCTCGCAGACCAACCGACTGAACCATAAGATGACAGCAAAAAATGGAAGGAGGAGAGGGCGGGTGGGCCCCACAGTCTCAAATTTGCTTTATGTTTCCCCAACTTTATCGGGGACAGCAAAAATCGAAATTTGATTCCACACACACCCTATATCAGTTTTTGCTTTTTAAACCGCGGTAAAATTAACTGACATCCTGCCGGAATTACATAGGCCAACAGTGCTGCCTGCCGCACAGTAGACATGCAGATTCTGCATTGACGCATTTATTAATCCCGACGGAAAATGGACATAACGGAAACAAAAATAATAAAAAAGGAGAGGATAAGTTTTTAATTTCCTGCCGGCAAATGATGGAAGTCAGTCAGCCCAGTCCCGTCCGTCCGTCAGTTCGTTTCCCGAGGCGCCGTCGTCTAACGGCGCCGGCACCCAACAACGACGTTATACGGGCGAACATTAAATGCCAGCCGCCTTGCCTTACAGAACGCTGCCCGGCCGGCCTGCAGGCGTTCACGCCCAAATTTCACGCCGGATTTTGCCCCAAAACCGGCCGAGATACTCGCTCGCCGGCAGGGAACGTATGGCTCATTAACTCAACTCTACGTGTTGACTTGGTCGAAGAGTTAAGAGCTCAACTACGGTTAAGAGCACAGGAGCTGGTTTTAATAGCAGGCCGAGGATTGCTTTCATCTCTCTTCTTCTTAATCTTCTATTCTCTTCTCTTTTTGTCGTGGGAATTAGAAAGAGGAAAGTTGAATTGTTGGGTCGGTCCTCAGGAATTTTCTAGGTGTACAGATTGTGGTGGTGGTGGTCGGGATTGTGGTGGTGGTGGGGGTCGTGGGTTCGAATTTGAGGAGGCACGTACGTGGTATCATCCCGAAGAGTTGGGTATTTTTCGTTTTGGAGTCGTGGAGGACGTGAAGTAGTGGGCTTTGCTTGGTTTGGTTGGTTTTGCTTTTGGAGAGCAAGCGTTTCGCCATTTTTATCTCGGATTTTGGCGCATTGTTGCCCGAAATCTCAATTGTATTCATCCGACATAGATGGGTTAGTTCTCAACTTGAGCATTAGCGGGATTTGTGGTCTTTATTTTCGGGAGAAAACCAGTTCGCAGCAGTGAATGGCTTACACAGACAATTTCAGGTCCCCCATGGGGAATTTTGTTGGGGGAGAACAGCAGCATATGGGTGAGTATTTGGAGATCACTTGGTTTTGCTGTCTTTTAATTGCTCTTCAGCTATCTCGAATACGAAACCCCACTTGAGTTCTGGAGTTTTATCGAGCACCCGGATGATGTTCTCTAGTTTTTTCTAGTACCCAGATGATGTTTTCTAGTTTTCTCAAGTACCCACAAGATTTGTAAAATACCCAAATGCTCTCCAAGGGGTTTCGAGTGTAGTAAATCTAAGAACGAATGGGTTTTGTTTCTTGTTGTTGATCATGGCAGGATTCGATACAGGTATCGATGCGGATCTTTACGAAGAACTGTGGCATGCCTGTGCTGGTCCTCTCGTCACTGTTCCTCGCGTTGGCGAACGAGTGTTCTACTTCCCCCAAGGGCACATGGAACAGGTAGCTTTACGCTACTGCTTGGAGGGGTTTATCCGGATGGTTTCTTTTTACAGCTTTGTCGGTGTATTGGGTGATTTTGGGGCTGGATAGGAGTTTTAGATTCCAAACATTCTGAGATTTAGAGTCGTTTATGGAATTTGCAGGTTGAAGCATCAACAAACCAGGGTGCTGATCAGCAGATGCCCTTGTATAATCTAATACCTAGGATCCTTTGTCGTGTCATCAATCTGCAATTGAAGGTATGCTGATCTGTTTTACACGCCAGTTCTATTTTTGCACCAATAAATATGGCCCACAGTCCAGAAAATCATGTAGATGGTCGCAATGGCATCTTTGAGTATGTTAACCTTTTGAGCTTATGGTTTCTTTGGTGTTTATTGCAGGCTGAACAGGAGACAGACGAAGTGTATGCGCAGATTACTCTGGTTCCAGAAGCGGAGGTAGGATTTTTGGTTACTACGGTTGAACATACAGATGGTAAATAGATCTCAGGTGTACATTAATTGATTCGAGAGTGTCGTTGAGCTTGATGATCTGTGTTTAAATTGCAGCAAAATGAGCCTTGCAGTGATGTGGTTCTTACCCATCCGCCCAAGCCAAAAAGGAATGTGCATTCGTTCTGCAAGACTCTCACTGCCTCAGACACAAGCACCCATGGGGGCTTCTCCGTTCTAAGGAGGCATGCCGATGAGTGTCTTCCACCTCTGGTTTGTTATTTTGCTTGAACCCCAACTCCTAGTTGGCATTTCAATGAGGGTTTCTAGAAAATAATGTTTATTTTACTTGTATTTTCTTTTATGTGCAGGACATGGCCCAGCAGCCCCCAACGCAAGAGTTGGTAGCCAAAGATCTACATGGAACAGAATGGCGCTTCCGACATATCTTTCGAGGTGGGTATCACTTCGTACTGTTGGTCGTTTGGTTTCCATTTATCTGAGATTTTGAGCCTGTTAAAAGCTGAAAGGGTTACGGGGATTTATTGCATCATCCATTCTTTCTTACGAGGGTTTGTTGAATTTTGAAGCTTTTGATCTTTTGTGGAAACCGATTTGGCTGTTTCTCTTCAGCCTGCATGGAGATGATTGGTTGCTAATGATATAGGTTAAACATGGCAGGTCAGCCTAGAAGGCACTTGTTAACAACAGGCTGGAGTGTCTTTGTTAGTGCAAAAAGACTAGTTGCAGGAGACGCCTTTATTTTTCTGAGGTTGATTAACTAGCCAATCTTATCCGTCTTTGATATCTTCTGTGTTAAATGCAAAATAATTTCCAGTCTCATATTGAATGCTTTAAAATAACTAACATCTTCTGTATTTGCTGATGTCAGGGGTGAAAATGCTGAATTGAGGGTGGGGGTGAGGCGAGTTATGAGACAGCAGAGTAACATGCCATCATCAGTCATATCTAGTCACAGCATGCATTTAGGTGTCATTGCTACTGCATCTCATGCAGTTACAACTCGGACCATGTTTACTGTTTATTACAAACCAAGGTAGAATATGTAAGGCTAATACTGTTAAATGTTAAATGGACATTGCAAGACATGCTGTTATTTCAGGTCTTCTTATCATATTCATTGATTTACCATGAACAGTCATAATCCATTCTTTTGCACTTAGCCTTAGTTGTGCAAGACCTGCTGTTATTTCAAGTCTTCTATTGTTTTCATTGTTCTGCCACGGAACAATCATAATCCACTCCTGTACGCACTTGGTATGTTTATGCAGTTAGTCCAAGATCTTACTTGTATGCTACGTTCTACTGTCTAAGGACAATAGATATCGCCTCCCCCTATGACCACCATCTATTTGTTTAAAGAGAGATTGCGTTCATTATATTAGCTTGGTTTTTCTCAGGTATTGATATTTATGTTCTCCATGTAATGCAGGACAAGTCAATCAGAGTTCATTATTCCTTATGATAAATATATGGAGGCTGTGAATAGTAATCTTTCAGTTGGGATGAGGTTTAAGATGAGGTTCGAGGGTGAGGAGGCCCCAGAAAGGAGGTATTATTATGTTACAGTTGTACAAGATATGCTGGTAGTTTAGTCTGATGAAAGCCTGGAAAACTTAAGCATTGATCTTGCTACCTGACCTAAATATTGACCTGGCAACCTCATTGTATTTTGCAGGTTTACTGGCACTATAATTGGAATAGGTGACACTGATCCTGCTAGATGGCCATCTTCAAAGTGGAGATCTCTCAAGGTACTTTTTCATGGCATCTTTTCCATTCTTGGGACATTTTATGGATGTACAAAACATTTTATGGTTTTTGGCACTCATCATATTTTCAATCATAGGTGCAATGGGATGAAACATGTGCAATTCCACGACCAGAGAGAGTTTCGCCTTGGGAAATAGAGCCGTTTGTGGCACCTCCTCCTTTAAACCCTCAGCCAGTACCCAGGAACAAGAGACCTCGAACAAATGTGTTGCCTTCATCCACAGACTTGTCAATGCTTGGTATACATTTGTATTCATTATGTGATACACCAAGTTATATTGTTGAATGCACTGCAGAACTCTATCTCATGTCTGGTTCTTTCTTTGTAGGTTCTTGTAAAACCTCAGTTGACTCCACAACAGTGCTCCGGTATCCTAGGACATTGCAATGTCAAGACATGAAGACGACCGGAGACAGTGAGGTGGAAAGCATTCAAAAGCCTATTATGTGGGGAGCAAAACTGAATGATGCTAAGGTAGACTGTGGGGGTCTAACCTCTCAAAATCTACCACCAGGGTCTGAAAATTGGATGCTGCTCCAGAGACTTGAATCTGCATTTCCAGAATCTTTTTGTGGTCTCCAAGGACATGGTGAAGGGTCATTTTCAAGTCAGAATGCTGAAAACAGTCGTCATGTTAATCTTCCTATGAAGATGTTTCAGGATCAAGAGACTGGAACATTGGATGCATCGACAATAAAGCTGCAGTTATCAAGTGCCTGGCCAATTCCTTTTTCCAGCAGCATGATGAATGAGTCGGATCTAAAACTTTCTGTTACTTCGCCCATCTCATCCCAGAAGCACTGTGGATCTCTAAGGTATGCTGGGGTGAATGGCTCCTCTCATTGTTCAAACCTTGCAGTGGGAGAGTCTCCTGGAAGCTGGTTTATGTCTTTTGTGCCTCCTCCTGAGATAGAGGGTTCAGAAGAGCCAACCTCGGGGAATGGAATTACAGTTGGAAAAATACAGTCTGGTAATCTGACAGATGCATCACAGACTAGTCCCCCTAATTGGGAATTGCCAAAAGACAAGAGAGTAGATTCTGTCAGTAATTACAAGTTGTTCGGTTTTCATTTAATCGATAATGTTCCACTAGATCAGGTGACCCCATCAACAACCTTGGCCTCTGTTGCTGTGGAGAATTTGCAATTGTGTAATGCTCTGAGAGCAAAACAGGTGCAAATTGCTGAGTCTGACCAGGTTTCAGATCCACCAAAGCCAATCAAATATGAGCCACCTGCAGTAAACTGTGATCAGGAGAAATCTTTGCAAAAGTTGTCAAAAGAAACTCAAGTCAGACCGCATGGCAACCCCACCAGGAGCTGTACTAAGGTATTTCTATGCTTTCACATATAAATTGCCAGTCTTAACAAGATGGATCCTTAAATTCTATTTGTGGCCTGAGATATACCGGATTGCTTGACACCACTTGTATTTTCATGCAGGTGCATAAGCAGGGAATTGCTCTTGGAAGAGCTGTTGACCTTACTAAGTTCGAAGGTTATGAGGAATTAATTTGTGAGCTTGAACACATGTTCAACATTGAAGGAGAACTAGGGAATCCTAGCAAAGGATGGCAGGTTGTGTACACGGATAACGAAGGAGACATGATGCTTGTTGGTGATGATCCGTGGCAGTGAGTGTTTAAATAAAATCTGTTTTGTTGTTGTTTGATTTCTGAGTATTGATAATGTTTAATTATTATTTGGTGTGACGAGTGATTTCTGATTTTCTAATGGAAGTGCTACTGTATTAAAACAGGGAGTTCTGTAGCATTGTGCGCAAGATTTTCATTTATACTCGGGAAGAGGTTGAGAAAATGACTCCTCAAAAGCATGCTAAACTTCAAGGATGTTCAGATGAGCAACCAATAACCAGAGAAACATCCAAGCATTCTCTCTCCGATCTTCAGGAATCAACTTTACCTGCAGCCAGTGTAGATGCTTGACACCGGCAGCAGATTATCTTCAAGTTTTGCTCTACTTGATTGATGATTGCCATGGAGTATGAAGGGCATGATTTAAGTAGCTTTTCGTCAGAGGGACTGACAGGACAATTAAAAGGAGTTTGTAAGAATGCATGGTGTGCTTGCCTGATCTTGACATACTTGGCCTAAATGCAAAAAAAGTTTTCCTGGCATTTCAGCCTTGTGATCTGGTCTGGCCATCTTCGAGGAATGTTGTAGTACTGGCTATCTGGTGCAAATAGTTTGTTGTGATAATGGTTATGCATGACTTTAAATAGAGGAATGTGTTCCAATACCAATTTTGGAGCTCACATCAGCAGCAATACCAACACCTATGATATACTGATGTAGGATGTTAGGAAAGCCTGTATTTTTGAGTAAAATTCTTGAGCGTAGACAGAAGAGCTTTGGTAAAGCATTGTACTTCTGTGCTGCTCTAAAATATACAGGCTTGGATGTTAAATGCCAGTAATCTGACGGCACTTGTGAAAGCAAAGGGAACTTAAAAATGTTTTATCTGTAACAAGTTAAAACAGGCCAGTGTAAAATACCGCCATCTATTTTCTCTATAGTAGTTGCCTTTTCTATCTACCTTGAAGGAAACATTGTTCCTTTGTGCCAAGTCTGTGAGATAGGTAAGCATTTCAGCAAAATTAATAGTCAATGCTAACCGTCTGACTCCAAAGGTTCTTGATTACGAATGGTTGTATTATTCTCTCTATTTGTAAATAATGACGCGTCTAAATGGAATTGTGCTATCCTTTTCTACGATGTTCGAGAACAGAATGGACTTTAACATTGCATGTTTCTACTCGGTATTTTTCTACACGTCGAGTCTTATTTGTCAGGAGTGTGTTTTCAAGTATTCGGTTGCATGTGTACACAACGGTTTAATTTTTGCAACATACATAAATGGGTGCGTTGCTGTGCAGCACTTCAAAGGTTCCTTGTGAAGAGACTTGAATATATTTTAATAATTGGTCAATCTTCACTGAGATTTTGGTTTTTCTAATGAAGAGATCGGTGGTTCATATTGACTATATGCTCCAGTAGCAACTAAGGATTTTATAGCAAAATGCATGCCGAGCTTCTGAATGTTTTAGCTTATGATTTAGAATGATGGTCTTTAGATTTAGTGAGAAATTGCCTAGAGACTATGAAACTTGTTATTAAATCCTATTTGAGCTCAAAAGATGCACTGAGCAAATTTCACTGGTTCAGATCGTTCACCCTTAAAAATCATTCAAGTAATGTTGGGGCAATGTTAACTTCCCTACAATTAAACAAGCCCATTCTGGATAACAGACAAAACAAGAAGAGAATTTTGGAGATTGTTCAGGCTGTGAATAATCAATCTACATATAATGATAATTTGTACAAATGGTTGTATAATTTTCCCTATCCGCAAATGGAATTGTGATATACTTTTCTATGATGTACGAGAACGGATTGGACTTGCACACCACATCCCACTTTCAGTTTTTTGCATGTAAAGTCTTATTTGTGAGGACTGTGTTTTCAGCTGTTCGTTTTACATATGGGTAGGCAGTGGCTTAATTTTTGCAACATACAGAAATTGTTCCATGTTGTGCAGTACTTCAAATGTTCCTTGTGAAGGAGGACTTGAATGCATTTTAATAATTGATCAATCTTTAATGCGGGTGTGGTTTTCTGCAATGGATTATGAGATCAGTGGTTCATATTCATTATGCAAGTAGCAACTAGGGATTTTGTAGCAATGCATTTTGAGCTTCCGAATGTTTTGATGGTCTTTCGATTTAGCGAGAAATTTGCCTGGAGACCACAGAACTTAACTAAATCCAATCTGATGAGCTCAAGAGATGCACCGAACAAGTTTTACTGGTTGAGATCATTCCTTTTAAAATCATGCAAGTAATGTGGGGTTGCTATCTTTCTTACATTTACACACAGCCAAATATGGATAACGGGCAAAACAAGGGGAGGGCTTTTTTGAAGAATGCTCACCGTATGCAATGCGGCAGGCTGTAGATATTAGCTGCATATGATGATGGGTACAGTGGTTGTATGGTGTTATTATGTAGCGGATACAGAAACGGTTGAGCTGTGCAGCTTTTCGAATGTTCCTTGTGAAGGAGATAAACAGCAAAAGAAAATTTCATCCACGAGTCTTAAATTTTGTTCACATCTTAAAGTTGAGGCCACGAACCCTATCAGTTGATGAATATATTGCAATAATTGGTCGATCTTCATTGTGGGCGCTTTCTACGATGAAGTATGAGATCAGTAAAAAGTTCACATGTTCACTATGCTCAAGTAGCAACTAGGGTTTTGTAGCAATGCATATGCTGAGCTTCTGAATGCTTTCGCTTGATATCGAGCGGTGGTCTTTAGATTTTTAGTGATAAATTGCCTAGACTGGAATTTGTCATTGAAATTTTATTTGAGCTGAATAGATGAACGGGACAAATTTCACTGGTTTAAATGGTTCACCTCTTTAAATCACTTGAAGAAATGTAGGAGCGTATGTACATTCTTCAGGAAAGCCCATGCCGGATAACGGGAAAACAAGACAGTTTCAGAGAATGCCCAAGATCTGAAATGCACGTAAAGGTTTTGTGGATATATAGCCTACACATAATGTAACATTGTTTTTTAAAAGAAATTCTTCCAATATCTATTTGATTATATAAAATTGTGTATACAAGCTTTTTCTCTGTACGGTATCGACACCACTAGTTACTGCCAACGACCGTATTATGGGAATAGTCCATTCAGAATTGGTATCTCATGTGATATGAGCTGTCTAAGCTTTTAAAGAGAAGGGTAAGAAGTGCGCTAGTTATGAGCTGTGTAAGCTTTTGAAGAGAAGGGCAAGAAGTGTGCTAGTTTTGGGTTTTCGCTCTCGTCTGATTGTTCTGATAACATTGCAGGCTTTGAACGAGATATTCAACACACTCGCCCAATTGTTTTTGGGTTTCACTGTCTTGTCTGATTGATCTGATATTTTGCAGGCTTTGAACGGGATGTTTGACCACTGATCCCAATATATTTATACTTTGTTTGGAAGCACCAAATCAAACTCAATCCTGGTTATGGGCTTTCGACTGTATCTGATCGAAAGTGGGTTATTAAATGATCAATAAAATATGCTATGGGTATATTGCCAATTGGGCGAGGGGACCTGAGCGGCCGGGGAATGAGGTGTACCTGCCAGAAATCATTCTAGATTTGGAGAATTTTCGTCACGTTACATGACAAGACCTTTTTAATTTTGGGGAACAATATGATATGTGTGGTTCACTTGCTTGTCATGTGCATTGCATTTGATTGATTGACAGAATCAGTGTTGGGGGTTCACATGATTCACAAAATCTTAAAAGTACAAGGGTATGGGAAAAAGAGGTATATGGTGTTGTTATGGTGTTGTTTTGTACAAACATGCAGGACAAAATTTGTTGTGTATAAATAAATGTAAAGTACACATGTAATATCACACACATTAAATTTGGATACATGCCAAGTGTGTTTTGTCCTTTGACCGGTCTGATATTTGTTAATAAGCCCAAACTGTCCAGAGGCAAGTAGGCATGACCTAGGCCTAGGCCTAGGCCTAGCAACTAAAGAAAAAAATATATCAGTTTAATTATTTTCATGTCACCCACTTCTCAGTTTCTACATCGAGATCCGAGTTTGTAGCTTTCATTTTATTTCTTTCAGAAATCGAGTTGTGTAGAGGCATGGCATCCTGGAAGATGATGATGATAATAAAATACAAATATTATATATTTAGTAATGTTTGCTTGCCTGTTGCTGGCACATGGCCAAACCATTCACATTCATCTTCCCGACATTTGATGAGTTAGGTGTTTGCTTTTTCCTTCTCTCTGTATTTTATTTTGGCTACAAAGAAAAATTTCGTAATAGCCAGATCGTAAATTTTCTTTGCATGCAATCTGCCAGGCTGCATTTATGCAGTAAATGATTAGTTTAAATGAGAAGAGTTGGTATGACATCCATTCCAGTGGTAAATGCTGACTTTTAATGCTTGGCCGCGAAGGAATCAAATTTATTTTTATTGTTCATATACCGATGTTGGACTTTTAATGTTTAAAACACCATAGATAGGTATATTGAAATGTAAACGTTCAGACAGGGACTTGAAATTTCAAAACCTGTTACCACATGGATATGGGTTTTTAACTGCATGTTGACATATGGGATTCGAACACATGTTCACATATGGGTGTTGGAGCAGTTATTGAACAATCCAGATTTATCATGTGATTAGTCAAGTTTGATCACCGAATGTAGGCAAGTAGCGTAACGAACCTCGGAAACGATAAGCGTGTATTCAAAGAGTCGTTGTGGAGGATCATCAACGAGATCCAGTCAGAGATGTTATCCCTAATAAACTATTTTATAAAAGCCAGACGTTATTTTGTTCAAGACCGATTGAATTTTGTTGTAATAAAAAACTTTAAGCAGTCGGAGGATGCATTGTCCAGATATTTATATTCTGCGAAAACCTGTCGGAGGATGCAATGCCTTGTTAGCATCATATTTGTTGTATTCTGTGAGCTTAGGTTGTGAAGTGTGAAACTGCGCTGGAGTGTTAGATGTTTGTGTGAGGCGTTACGCCTTACAATTTCAGATTTTATAAGTCGTTGAAGGTTGATTTGTACAATTGATATAGCTACTCTAATTTATATATTAGTACATTGATATCTCTGAGTAAAAAAATCATCAGTGGCATTTTTTATTATATTACATTGATATCTTTGATGAAAAATTTATCAGTGGCATTTTTTTTAAGGCTTTAGCACAACTTTTTATTTTGAGTTTTTTTGGTTGGAATTCTGAAATGTATTTAAATTTGGTCAAAATCTTTATTTTCTGTTGTTTAAATTGTATTTCTGAATCCATAAATGGATTCAATGTGTTGAAAAATTTATGGGGCATTAAGAGTATACAAACTTAACTACTCAAATCTGCAGATACAACTGGAAAAAGTTAACAAAAACCTCCAAAAATAGAGCTAAAACATTTATATTCTGCGAAAACTGGTCGGAGGATGCAAATGCTTTGTTAGCATCATCATATTTGTATTCTGTGAGCTTAGGTTGTGAAGTGTGAAACTGCGCTGGAGTGTTAGATGTTTGTGTGAGGCGTTACACCTTACAATTTCAGATTTTATAAGTCGTTGAAGGTTGATTTGTACAATTGATATAGCTACTCTAATTTATATAATTAGTACATTGATATCTCTGAGTAAAAAAATCACAAGTGGCATTTTTTTTTATATACATAGTACATTGATTTTTTATATACATAGTACAGGAAAAATTGATCAGTGGCATTTTTTTTTAAGGCTTTAGCAGAACTTTCTTTCTACTTTTGAGTTTTTTGGTTGGAATCCTGCAATGTGTTTAAATTTGGACAAAATCTCTATTTTCTGTTGTTTAAATTGCATTTCTGAATCCATAAATAGATTCAGCTTGTTGAAAAACTTGTGAGACACTAGGATTATACAAACTTAGCTACTCAAATCTACATATACAACAAAAAAAAATTGCCAAAAAACAAAACTAAAACATTTAAAATACTAGTTTTTTTCCAAAGAAAAAGATTAATAATTTTATTTACTTTAAAATGAATAAAATTACATTCTTAGAAACCATTGACTTTTAGTAGAATAAAGCCCAACCATGAGTCCATATGAATTATAAAAAAAATACAGAAGCTATTAAAAAAATGCACAGAAAAAACAGTGTAAAAGTTCATTATATTCATCAAAAGGACTGTTTTATCCTCGGCTTTCAAGAGGCAATGTCAAATCATCGAGGGAATGCCAAATCATCGATGAGTCATGAAGATGTAAGAATTATTAAAAAAGTAAGCCGTGAGTCATAAATATATTCCAAGAGACCATCTCGGGAGTTTTTCTTGACTTGCCATATGCCTTTGTCCAATGCCAATCCAACCTTTGAGAGGCTGTACGCTTCTTGATTCCTGTCCTTGTACACATGGTCAAAAATAATGTGTAAGAAATTATTTAGGCTGCTTTTGATATCCTGGAATAATGGGAGTAGTGTATAGTTTTGGAGCGTGTAATCCCCTTTTATCCAGATTATCAACTAGGAGTCTTCATAAATGTGTAAATGATTAAAGCCTTTTTCATGTGTTATATGAAGAGTGGGTTTAAGTGCAATTAGCTCACAATAATGTGTAATTTGCTCACAACAATGATTGGTCTCATTTCTTATGCTACTTTTACTTGGAAAAGAGATGGAATGATTATTTTAGAGATTACTTTTGAGGAGGAGGTAGCCTCCAGGGGATTTAGAGGATCTCACATGGAGATTTGATAGTGAGAGATAAAATAACTCCACCTGTCCCTCTATGGGGTCCTCTTGAGAGGACCCATCAAAAAAAGCCCAAGGCACATCTTTTTGGATTTTAGTCTCTTTGAAGAAAGGTAGGTTAGTGTTTGGAACCAAGAGGAAGGGATGAAAAAAACGACGATGCTTTTGAGAACACATTGCAGAGGAATGGTTGCGGATCAACGCTGTTTTCTTGGGCAAGTACCTTGCATCCTAACCTTGGGACATAATCTTCCATTGGGTTTGGGGACCAAATGTGTCGATCTTCCCGATCTATAAATGGAAAAAATGTGTTCTGTAGAGCTTTAATGTAACTGAGCCAAAAGGAAGCCTAGTCCTCAAAGAGTCCTAGTTCTTGCCAAGACATCCACCTTACGTGACGATTGACATAGTCCTTTCTCATGACTTGACTTAGATATTAGAAACCTCCCTCATTTAGGGCCCAAACCAAATTGTTAGGGAGGAGGTGGTTTTCATTGCATCCAATCCAAGGATATTTTCCCAAAAGAACCTTGTTTCCATATCAACCACTTCCCAATTAGGGGAAAGGCTTGTTAGACTGCGAGTCACTATACAATCAGAAAGTCCAAGACCACATTCATATGAGTTGTAAACCTCATCTATTCACGAGGTGTGTTAAATTCTGTTATACCGGATCTGATTTGTTTAACTCAACAATTTCATTTAAAACCTCAGAAAAAATATTTTACTCAAATAAAATTCTGAACTTGCTAAAAACAAATACATTGGTATGTTGATCTTTTGGTAGCCGCGGGAGGTATTAACCTCCATGGATAAACCTTTGACTAGAGTAGAATATTTCAGAAGCAAGAGAAAACCTAAACAGATGTGTGAAAACCCTGGAAAACAAGTCGGTTCAACAGAATAAGTAATATTGAAGTATTATATGCAGAAAATGACAGGTCGACCTTGCTTGAAGAGACACTTGTTCACCTAGCTAGATTAGTATAAATAGAAGGCACCCTAGCTCATTTGCACACACACTCAATTATCCAGAAGCAAGGCGCAAGTGTTGAGGAGGAGTTGCAACAACTGCAGGTGTGGAGTAATTCCCCGTTCAGTCTTTTGGTACTCTATCTTGTGCGCTACCCCTCTAGAGAATGTGCGCTACCTCTATGTCAAGTTCGTTGTAGCACAATTGCAGTTGCAGCTAGGGTTTTTGATCTTGCAGCAACAATAAACCCTAACCTGATTGTTCGAACACTTTAAGTGAAACGTTTGGTATAATTCTTGGATATCCCAGTGCGCCCTAACCCAACGCATCTCTTGGTGCCCTCAGCCATAAAAAATGTCAAAGATGAATTTTTGGGTCAAGTCAAACAAATGGTCAAGGTCAAAGTCAGACAATCACGACTTCATAAGATCAGAGTGGACCAGTAGAAGCATGGTCTATTGGTAGAGCATGGAAGACAAGGATTGACATCATCCTTGCAAAGAACAATTAGGGAAAAATTATGGAACCACACACTGTAGAGCAGGCGTCAAAAGATGAAGAGTTTGATTTTTGGAGCTTCCAAGCACATGAACGTGGAGTAGCAGAAACATTAAAAAACAATTACTACGGATCTTAATCTCTGGAAAGAGAAGGGATCTTTGTCCAAGAAGCAATCATAGATCCAAAAAGATATCAGATCTAATACATTCAGATCTGACCTAACCCCTCACGTAGGGAGAATAATATATTTCCATGTAATAAAGGTTAATATTAATGAGACCTAACAATAAAGAAGAATAAGTCCAATGTAAGAAGACCTAATAGAAGCTTCCGCTTCTAGAAGGATCTTCCTTTAGATGGTTCTTTTGATAGACATATTTAGTATAAATAGGAGTCGAGGGTATGAGAACTTTTGTCTTGGATATTATTGTAATAGAGCTTTGCTTTGCTGGAGGTTGCCCCCTTGAAGAGGCA
Organism: Picea engelmannii; assembly: GCA_009831015.1. Taxonomy (NCBI): domain Eukaryota; kingdom Viridiplantae; phylum Streptophyta; class Pinopsida; order Pinales; family Pinaceae; genus Picea; species Picea engelmannii. The sequence goes on from ML787182.1 coordinate 373,010, forward strand.
AGTGAACATTGCTCTCAGTGATCAAAGTGCTATCTTTGGTGTTATTCTGGTATCATTTTGGTATTATTGTGGTGTTGTTCTGGTTATATTGTTGTCCATCTGCCATTTCTAGCTATTTATTTCTGTTATGCATACATTTTATATCTGAAATATTACAAGTGGTATCAGAGCACCTTCCTCGACAGAAAATTGTGGGTTAATTTTTTTTTCCAGGGTAGAGACGTATTCTGACGTCTTTAAGCTACATAGATATGTCGTTACGCGCATAAACCCGCGGTCGGGGATTCATACACGCAGGAAATACAAGTGGTACTTAAACGCACATCTGTTGGCTACCCTTGTAACCCCTGTTGGTGTTGGATTACTGAGAGGGGGGGTGAATCAGTAATAACGTAATTATAATCATTTTTCTTCAAATGTTATATCAATGTAGAATTATTATCCAATAATGAGTAGTAATAAATAAACAATCACACACATGCACAGTACACCAGTGTTTTACGTGGAAACCCAAATCGGGAGAAAACCACATAATGCTTTTTCTTATATGTCTTGAAGAATTACATTCATTGGAAACACCGACTTCCTTTGTTTTCAGCTGCCACTGGAAGGAGGCTCCAACCTCCTAGTTTCTCAGGCTACAACCTGAGGGAAGCTCCAACTCCCCAAATCTCTGGCTACAACCAGAAGGAGGCGGAGCCTCCTAGTTTCTCAGGCTACAACCTGAGGGAAGCTCCAACTCCCCAAATCTATGGCTACAACCAGAAGGAGGCTACAACCCCCAATGTTCTCCGGCTACAACCGGAAGGTGGCTACAACCACCTGTCCTTGCCCCGTCCTGC
>ML787182.1:373901-395345 GCA_009831015.1 Picea engelmannii
TCAAAGGTTAAGGTGCTTGGGGGTGGCTTTGTGTCTATGGTTGGGTATCAATAGTGTATCATTGCTTATGGTTAAACAAGCACAACATTCTAACAAGTTATGGGCCCACACCACATTCAGAACAGTCTAACCACTGGAAGGTAGATCCACAACTCTATGTTAAGTTCGTTGTAGCACAATTGCAGTTGCAACCAGGGTTTTTGATCTTGCAACAACAATAAACCCTAACCTGATTGTTCAAACACTTTAAGTGAAGTGTTTGGTATAATTCTTGGATATCCCAATGCGCCCTAACCCAACCTAAACAGATGTGTGAAAACCCTGGAAGACATGTCGGTTCAACAGAATAAGTAATATTGAAGTATTATATGCATAAAATGACAGGTCGACCTTGCTTGAAGAGACACTTGTTCACCTGGCTAGATTAGTATAAATAGAAGGCACCCTAGCTCATTTGCACACACACTTAATTATCCAGAAGCAAGGCGCAAGTGTTGAGGAGGAGCTGCAACAACTGCAGGTGTGGAGTAATTCCCTGTTCAGTCTTTTGGTACTCTATCTTGTGCGCTACCTCTAGAGAATGTGCACTACCCCAGTTTATCTGTTGGTTCTAGTGAGGCTTCTTGGAATCATTCTTTCTGTCAAAGGTTAAGGTGCTTGGGGGTGGCTTTGTGTCTATGGTTGGGTATCAATAGTGTATCATTGCTTATGGTTAAACAAGCACAACATTCTAACAAGTTATGGGCCCACACCACATTCAGAACAGTCTAACCACTGGAAGGTAAATCCACAACTCTATGTTAAGTTCGTTGTAGCACAATTGCAGTTGCAGCTAGGGTTTTTGATCTTGCAACAACAATAAACCCTAACCTGATTGTTCGAACACTTTAAGTGAAGCGTTTGGTATAATTCTTGGATATCCCAGTGCGCCCTAATCCAACGCATCTGTTGGTGCCCTCAGCCATAAAAAACATTAAAGATGAATTTTTGGGTCAAGTCGAACAAATGGTCAAGGTCAAAGTCAGACAATCACGACTTCATAAAATCAGAGTGGAGCAGTAGAAACATGGTCTCTTGGTAGAGCATGGAAGACAAGGATTGACATCATCCTTGCAAAGAGCAATTAGGGAAAAATTATGGAACCACACACTGTAGAGCAAGCGTCAAAAGATGAAGAGTTTGATTTTTGGAGCTTCCAAGCACATGAATGTGGAGTAGCGGAAACATTAAAAAACAATTACTGCAGATCTTAATCTCTGGAAAGAGAAGAGATCTTTGTCCAAGAAGCAATCATAGATCCAAAAAGATATCAGATTTAATACATTCAGATCTGGCCTAACTCCTCACGTAGGTAGAATAATATATTTCCATGTAATAAAGGTCAATATTAATGAGACCTAGCAATAAAGAAGAATAAGTCCAATGTAATAAGACCTAATAGAAGCTTCCGCTTTTAGAAGGATCTTCCTTTAGATGGTTCTTTTGATAGACATATTTAGTATAAATAGGAGTCGAGGGTATGAGAACTTTTGTCTTGGATATTATCGTAATAGAGCTCTGCTTTGCTGGAGGTTGCCCCCTCGAAGAGACAAGTGAACATTGCTTTCAGTAATCAAAGTGCTCTTTCTGGTGTTATTCTGGTATCATTTTGGTATTATAGTGGTGTTGTTCTGGTTATATTGTTGTTCATCTGCCATTTCTAGCTATTTATTTCTGTTATCCATACATTTTATATCTGGAATATTACAAGTGGTATCAGAGCACCTTCCTCGGCAGAAAATTGTGGGTTAATTTTTTTTTCCAGGGTAGAGACGTATTCCGATGTCTTTAAGCTACATAGAAATTTCGATACAAATTAATGTATTCCTGCGATTCTCCTGATCTAACAAGTTCCGCTATTGTTAAATACAAAATCTCTTCTACTATTACTTTTGCGAAAGAAATTAAACCACGATCACAACCACGATGCACAAAGTAAAATATCAATAACACACAACACATAAGTTTTACCGGGAAAACATAAAGCTAAAAATCCCAGTATCATATATTATGTATATCATGAATCATGAAACAATCTCATACAAAACTCTAATCCAAGAGCTTTCAGTACAATACAATCATCTCACACTGTCATACACAAATTAGCAAATACCTATGCCAATTACCGTGTCCAGACAACCTGCCTCCTCTGCAATCCAAATTCTCACAATGAATCAAATGAATCGTTTGCACATGCTCATAAGCATATCCACTGCATGTGTGAACAAATTACAACTGATAGCCAACTATCCCTTTCACCTGTTATCTCAACTAGTGTCCATTGGAATGACATGCATGTAGTTAACCGTGGCGAATCTTCAGTTGCATGCGAGTTAACTGATTGTGAATTAATGAATAATTAATTCACTGAACTCACACTAATACAACTAAGATTAACTCACTTAACTACACTTATAATTCTGTTACAATTCCAAATCACTCAGTTATGAATGAGATAATAGATTAATATTTATTGTCTAATTTAATTAAGGGAAAACTAAATTAGACACACGTTTCTTGTTGACTTTTCAATAGTCGTTACGCGCATAAAACCGTGGTTGGGGGTTCATACACGCATGAAATACAAGCGGTACTTAAACGCACATCTATTGGCCACCCTTGTAACCCCTGTTGGCACCCCTTTGAGTGGTAGTGCATTAGACAACACCTGTGTACAGATCAACCTAGATCTCCTGAAGCCCTCCATAAATACACTGATCGATCGCCTGACTGTTATAGTGCCACTGAGAACAACACTCAGGAAGATACTCTCTAGTACCTGTGTAGTCGGGTAGTATGGCTAAGGGAACGATCTATCCTCTTTAGTTGGTGCCCTGAGATATTGGGCCGAGTACCACTATTGGACTCCACACGTATATCAAAGAGCTATATCACAGGGAAAACCCTTGAATACCTAACCCTTGAGACAGAAACAAAAACAAAACAGACAAGAGCTATTGCGACGCACCTGTCTCTTGCATTCGAGTTGCAAAATTACTACACATTTCTCCCTGTTAAGCATTATTTGAGACCTATTCCATTGGATTTCTCTCTTCGCCCTTATCGCAGTTATACCTATCATTTTTCAACGTTTTTTTTTTCTTTTGTGTGGACCCGAACCTCTTCCAACACCCTTATTTGAGCTTTACTCCATTGGATTCAACTTGTCGCCCTGATCGTTTTGATACACTTCAAACATAGTTACCAACTTAACGAGAACTCTCCAGAGTTCTTTTTTTTGGGGTCCAATTTTTTACCCCATTTTTTAAAATGGCGCTACCAGTAGCACCCCCTCTCCGTTTTTAGGTGATTTTCGATATTCTAATTTTTTCGATCCACAACATTTTCACATAATTTTTGAAAATGCTCATTTTTTTATTATCTATTTTCATTTCTCTCTCTCTCTCTCTCTCTCTCTATATATATATATATATTCAACTCTGTTTTTAGTCTTTTTTCATGCTTATTTCAATCTTAAAAATGTTTTTTACCATTTACTTTTTTGAAATTACGATTTTTCATAGAATTTTGTCTCCTTAATTAATTTATTGTTCCATACTTTTTAAATATAGTGAAAAACATAATTTTTAATACATTGTTTACCTTTACTTCAATAAATCGAAAAAAATTGTAGTTAAGTAACACTACTTTTGAATATTTATAAAAAAAATACACATTTTATAGCCATATATCATAAAAAATTTATATATTTTGGTACATATTCCTTAAAATAACACGTCAAATAAAGCATTTTTATGGACATAATTGAACAAAAAAAGTCTAAATTTTATATAAAATTATCATTTTCTTTCATATTTTTATACATTTGAAGTAAAAAAATGACAACATCTAATAAAATTTTCCAATGTATAGTGATTCACATACAAATAAAACGAAAAAAAAAACAATGTTGGCCCTTGGTTATGGAAGGAAGCAAACAACAAGGAAGAAAAGGTGAAAAACGAACTTCGCGAAAGACACAGTGTCTGTCACTGGGTCGAAGTGAGAAAAAGTGCAGAAAAGATGGAGTGAAGTACGAAAATGCAAGCCGTTGGATGAGGAGATCGAGGATGACAAATCAAAAAGGAAGAGGGATCGAGGACAACTCAACAAAGTGGAAAAAACCACTGTTGGATTCTTTGGAGCACCGCGCGAGAAGGAAGGAAACACACGCTGGCGAAGCCCGGAAAAAGCGGGTCAAGTTGACCTAGGGTTTTAGACACCCAGGGTTTTGGTATCTAGGGTTTTGGCACCTAGGTTTCAGCCTAGGGCTATCGGTGAATGATTGTAATGTATAAATAAAGGTCTAAAGGGCCTAGGTGGGGTTGGTAATTTGGGTTGGTAGGATATTATTGTTGATCTAGCTCTATTGTTGTGGTGAGATATTATTGTATTGAGAGAGAGAAGTACTGAGAGAGGGAGCCTTATGGTATTGTAAGATGTTCAGCTGTGTGCGAAGGTCAAGTTCTGCAGCTAGGTGTGCAGGAAGGAGAGAGAAAGAGAGAAGAAGAAAGAAGGTCTTCTAGTCGAGAGCGCAGACAAGAACTGTATGCTTTACCTTAATAAATCATAAGCACAGTTCTGTGGACGTAGCCCTAGAGAGAGGGTGAACCACATACATCTTGTGTTGTGTGTGTGATTGATGCTTTGATCTCCGTCACTGCTATATTGTTATTTGCATTGTTGTAATTAGATTAGATCTATAACTATGCAGGGTAGATCTAGCTTGGTGAGGAATATATGAATGCTGCCTTGTTGTTGTATTAGATCCACTGATATTCCCCTGGTTGTAGACATCTCTGTCCTGAAAACCCCTCATCGCTGTTTCGGGTGAGACTACATATGCTTCGCAGGTGTTGCCGAAAGGGCCAGTAGCTAGGGCTTGTTGGTGCGCTCTTGGAGTGAACCTTGAGTCTGCCCCTGTGTCAACAAATGGTTTCGTTGCCCGGACATGAATCTTCGTGAGAGAATGTCAAGGTGGTTCCCATCGAATACAAAGATTCAGAAGTGGATAGAGGATCAAGAGATAGACTTCGCTGAAGCCCAGAACAAGAACCCTAAGCTAAGAGCTGAAGATTGGCTACAAAGATACATTTTCACTGACATTCACGAGATCTTCTTTGGAGGAATCTATCAGGGGCTATATGAGTGGCTAGCTAGACTAGCAGATACCCAGTTCTAGATCATATCTAGACCTCCTATGGCTTGGACATTGACGCTGATCTAGAAGGTTAAGAGAGTTGATAACGTCGTATCTCGAGCAGTAGATCATTGGTTTGATAGTACCATTGGAGGGTACATCACAAAGTTTGATGTTGACAAAGTAGAGTCATACAATCAAGCTGAAAGAGATTTCTTTAAGGGAACCAGAGGAAAATTTTTACAATTCTTGAAGTTGAGATTCAAGATGTTGTTACATGAGAAGAACATCTTGAAGACACAATAGATTGGTTGGATCCGAAAAGGTTAATGTTGAAGAATTTAGACAACGACTGTTATAACCCTAAATTGCACCACACATGCTTACCTGGCATCAGGCCAACTCATATCCTTTCTTTGCCAAAAACACTGTTGAACAACTCTTTGAAAATCCTCTTGTGTAAAGGCCCACGTGCCCTAACCCATTACTGCACGCATGTACACGTTGTCTGACCCAAAACCCGCGTGGACTGAGAAAAGCATGAAAAAAAGAAAGTTGCCGACAGAACAAAAAACTATGGGTGAGTTAATTGAAACTCCTAGCCATGCATGGCCGAGGGTTCGTCCAAATACCTAACTCCTTCTAGCCTATAAAAGAAGGGGTAGGGGTACCATTTGGAGGAGAAAAAAATATAGCAAAGAAACTCTGCCTATTTACATATTCCCATTGTCCCAACCCTTTAGCCTTTCCTTATGCCCAAAGGAGATTCAAAGCAGAGAAGTTGGAGGACAAAAGAAGAGGAGACCAGGATCAGGTTCAAGGAGCGGTGGCCGGTCTCAACTTTTGTAAGTTGACTCATTTTAAGTAATAAAGAGAATGTTTTTTCCGTCCCAATTCATGAACTTTTTATGGTTTGATTAGTTTATGTTTGATTTCTAACCCGTTAGTATATAAGTAGTATGAATGCATAATATATAAGTAGTATGAATGCATAGTTTTTTCTTGGCCTTTTTCTCTTGACCTACCTTTTTCATTCCCAATCAATCTCTGAGTCTTGAGGAGACCCTCACAGACTCCCTGGATCTAGAAGTTCCCTCAAAAATCCTGTCATTTTTCCAAAATTTGCTTGATTACAAACCTTCTTGCACTGCACCTTTCTATAGCCTACGAGAATAACTGAGGTTCGCACCCTAGCATTTAGTTCAATGCAAACTTCTCGCAACCTGCCTGTGTATAGCCTACGAGAATCCTTAATTCTCACATTGTACCCCATTGTCAGACTGCGAACTCACTTGTAAAATTTTTGGATTAAGTCTTTTGTGTCCTCAGATGCCCAGATTGGTTGGTGTGTTTGGAAATAACTTCTTTGGCCAGTGATTGAATGTTTCTTGACTTCAAATCTTGCGAATGATTAGTTTTCGGAAATCAAAAGCTCTTCTTGATCATTTTTTCTCATTTTTTACCTCTTGACCTTTTCTTAACAAGGGTATAATCTCCGATTCTGAAATCCAAGTGCTTGTTTGGTCGGGAGGCTTTGATTGGATTAAAAGTTGAGATTAATGGTCCTTTTCAATTGCTTATTACTTGGAAAATTGTTACCCATGTCCATTTGAAGAGCCTGGTCTTGTTAGTTTGTTATTTTTGTCTTCATTGAAAGATCGATTTGGGTGTTTGTTGTGTATTTCTTTTTTGTTGGTTGCTTACTTTTTCTTAGTTCCATCCTTTTTGCTTGGTTTCTAATAAAAAATTTAAAAACTTTTTTCTTTTTTAAGCGACCTTTTATTCAAAAAATATGGGCATTCTAGTATTGAAAGAAAACGAATAGGGAATTTGCATTGTTCATGATTGTTTGATATTACATTTAAGAGAAGATCATACATTGTAGTTCACATTGTTCCAGAAAACTCCTCTTTCCCTCCTGTAAATAGGATTCATTGAATTTTTTTTGTATCATTCATCCCTATTTACGCATTGTTTGGTCGGAGTCTCACACAACATCGGTTTCATTTCCGTCTCCTTTTGATTAACAACAACCTTTAATAATATTGCACAATTTTAAAATTCAACTAGTAACTTTTTCTAGGGCTCTTTTACAACAACATTAGCTAGGTTAGAGCTTTGGAATAGGTAGTGAGACACACTCTTCAAAGCACAAAAAACACAATAGTATCTTGTGATAAGGAGTGTCAAATTCCATTTGTATCATTTTGTTCTGGGAAGCCCTTCTCACACAAGGGTCAAACCTGAGGTCACATTGAGATTGACAGAGTTACTCACCTTGCTTTGTTGATATCGATGTAGAGATTGCACGTATTACGGGGGTCACGTGAAGGTATACCCACAATGATGAGTGGAAGCCTCTCAAGATGATTTCGGGCTAGATACCCTACCCTTGCATGTGGATCAGACTGTCGACTGTTCCTCCAGGCATTATTGTTGTTGGTGGTAACCTTAGTAGCCGATCTTCTTAGGGTCTTACACAAGGTGATTGTGAAGGGGTAAGTCTTCACAGTACCTGGAATCGACATTGGCCAGACTCACTAGGGCTCCTTGGAGGGTATACCAACGATTGTGTGTGGGAGCTTGCACCAGGGTGTAAGTCTGTTAAGCAGGTCGTCAATGTAACTTTTCCACCCTGGCCCAACCCCTTCTTGTCTCATCATTGCAACGTTGGATTTCATCACCAACTAGTGACTTTGAAATTAGAAGGTCTTGTTCGCTTGGTTTTGCTTCCTAGATTTTATTAGCGCATGCTGTTTTTTTACCCAATTTGGCCATAGAATTTTTTTTGTAAAATTCTAACTCGATCACAATTGAACCTCCACATCGTTCATGTAGAATGCAAGGCCTACCCCCAAAAGATCTGAAAGGTTCTCAACCCTTGCCTACCAACTCACCGTAGGGCTCTCCTCAACATAGTGAAGTCCAAGACGTTGCCACTCCACCAGTGGAAAGAACTAACTCTTTAGAATGGTTTTGAATTACCAATTATCTAGAGGACTTCCGACTTCCTCTCGAATTCGAGAGACGTATTGTTTGAGTGAATTCTTCCGGAGATATAGTTGTTCAGTCTTCTGGATTACCAACTGGACCTTTCATAGGACCTGAGGGTCAAGATCCTTTTTGGACTACTGGCATCTTTAGATGGGATCTCTTTGGCTCAAGAGCGGGCATTGATATCACTGCCACACCTGAGCTACCCAAAACATATGATCCAGATGCAATACCTTTTACTACTGCCTATTATTTTCCTAGTACAGACGCTATTGTGCTGCTTATATGTTTAGTATAATGCACTCATTAATTATCAATCCGGGATTCGTAATCAACAGAGTTATAAGACACCAGTAAGAAAGGTAATTCTAATGTCATGAGTATAGAACTATTCTAGATTATGTATGCTGGAAACAAAGCAAACTAGCAAACTGAAACACACTTTGGTTGCCTTTCACAGAGAGACTATCTACTCCATTATGGCACACGAAAGTATGAGATGAAGTTCTTTTGATAGATCAACTCTACTATCTGACCTAGAAAACTAACTATGCAATCACACTTCTGAAAGGGAAATCACACATCAATCATCAAGACATAGCATGGGTAGTTCAACAGTGATTACACTGAGTATGCTGTGGTTCACAATGTGCTGTTGTGAACTTCACTAGCTCTCCTTCAAATATGTCTGACTACTGCTGCCAACATTCATGTCCATGAAACAAAATCAAATTCATAAAAAAACATAAACAAAGCATATGAAAAAGAGAGTGAGTAAATATCTCTGAGCAATCATATAATCGAAATCCTAGTCTAAACTATACTGCTATCATCTGAAAGAATTAAAACTTCAGCTAATCTAACATTTACACTATTGAAATCAAATGCTAATACTAATCTACGAAGATTATGACCTTTGTTGGGCGGTGGGCCCTTGCTGCTTCAACATGTCAGCGATTGGAGTCTACACTAAGCTTGCTTTCAAGCCACATTACTCTTACTCAAACTTCAAAACATAGAATCAAACTATGCTAACAAATCAACTCACATTCAATCATAGATGATCAAGACATGGAGATAAATGACGTCTTTCTATTAATATTCACCCAGAATATGTTCTACAATATGTAATGCTGCTTCACATGCTGTGTTATGCTAACTCTCCACTACCTCCACCATCCTTTCCATGACTATTTAAACACTCTTAGTTGTGAAACACAAGGAGGTGAAATCGTTTGCAAATCAGTCAATTGTCAAATTTAATTATTCGGTTACATAAAGTGCATGCGGATGAGACAATAACAAACTATCCTAACATAGCCTTGCTAAAACATTTATGATTCAATAAACATCCAAAAATTGTCTTAGGCACGATCTGGAGGTGAACTTTGTACATTCGACTTCATGTATTGGTATCGGATTGTGACAGGTAGATGGTACCGGATCCGAATAGTGCACAAATGGTTGGTACCGGATCACAACAGTCTACGACTGTTGGTACTGGATTGCGAAAGGTGAGATTTGGTACCAGATCTGAATAAAAGGTGCGCTTAGTACCGGATTCAGACAGTGACAATCTGGCACATAAGTACTGGACAACTGAGCTGGTACAGGAAGGCTGGATTTATCTAGAGGTCACAGGTTATACATGGCGAATTGAAGCATTAGTACATGAAACATTTAATCTCCTAGCTCAATAAACCACAAAAATGCATGAATTAATTATACTTTACCTTATGACCTTATCAATGGATAAAGGTAGTGTTCTTTGTCATTTATCCAAGCTTAGGTAAGCAAAAAAAGATATAGATGAGGAGTATAATACGGTAGTGGGGATGCCAATTTAGAGGCTCAACATTCCCCCATGCCAAAACCATTGCATGTCCTCATACAATTGAAAACAAACCCAAAATTTTTCAAAACTTGAGACTGCATTCTTTACTTCTGTGGATCAATGATGTTGATGGCCAAGGCTTCTTCTTTCAACTCCATTTTTATGAACCTAATGTATTGTACGAGTCGTAGTACCTTCTTGAGCTTATTAGAAGTATCTTCATGGTCATCTTAAAGTTGTTGGCTGGTTGCTTTCAATTGCTCGTTTTCCTTTTTGATATACCTGTCCAATAGTTGGTATTCCTTCACTTCTTGTTTGAGTTCCTGATTTTGTTTTCGTAGTTCCCCAATCTTTTTCTTCATCTGTTCTTTTTTTAAGGTCCTTGTTGACTCCATTATTACTGGTTGGATGTATTCTCTTTCCTCCACTTCCTCCCTCATCCCACATAAAGTAATAGTGGCTTGTTCCTCGGTCAATTTAGGGATGTCGTCCTGGACTGATAAGTCTTCAGAAGGGGAGGTAAGATCGATTGGATCTTCCTGTGTATGAGGAATGACAATTGCCTTTCCTTTCTTTTCCATGCTCCTTGTGGTTCTTTTACAAGGAGGTATTGTATCATGGGTGCTCACAGGCTTCCTTTTCTTCTTTTCTATTTGTGGAATGGTTACAGGGGATTGTTTTATAGACTGTTCACTTTTATTTTCTGAGCTATTTTTCCCTTTTCTTACAGTTTTTGTCTTATGGCCCTTCTCCTCAAGTGCCACTGTTGAAGTCTCCTCTACTAATTTGGTTTTACCTTTCGATTCTTGACTTTTAAAAGTCTTATTGACTGTGGAAGAGGGCCCTTCTTGTTTACTAGCTTTTTCGTGTTGGCTCACTGTTCTGGATGATGATGGAGTTGCCTTATATTTCTTGCCCTTTTTCTTTTGAGGTTCCTTATTTTTCTTTGGATCACGTTGGGCTTCCTCCATAGGTTTGTTTTCTGTGGGAAGGTGTTGAGTGATAAGGATTTTCCAACTAATCCTTTGCTTCTTGATTTCATGTAAAACTAACATCTTAATAAGACCTTGATGGTAAATGCTAGTCTTCTCAGTTTTGGATAGGGATTTGACACCTCTTACCCTTTTGTTCAAACTCATCCATAAAAAATATGGGAAATCAATTTTAGGGCCTCCTTCAAAGTGTAATAGAAGCCTAAGATGATATATGAAGGTCACAACATACCTACCCTCACAGGTGAGGAATCGTTGAATACTAGCAAGCATTGGATGATACTCTTCCTTGATATAGTTCCTAGGGATCCCCTTTTTCCAATCAGGGTGCTGATGGTCTTCTTTCAAAAATCGTTGGCACATTTCCTTGTTGATTCCTACCCATTTGAAATACTTGTCTCCTCTGTTAGGTAATCCCGTGACCTATCTTAAGGTTGCTTCATTGATTGTTAGCTGCAAATTGCCTATATGCACAATCTCTTCATTGTAACCCTAAATAAATTCGTGAGATATCTTCTCGTGCTAGCCTGTGAATTTCTCCAAAAATGGCATCCATCCCGATCTAGCATACTTCTCTCGACATAGTTGGAACTCCTCAGTCTCTCTATAAATTTGGAAGACCGGTTCATGTCTACTTATGACCATCGTTATAAATTGTGAGAAAAGAATCGGGCTGTAGCACAAGGATTTATTCAGCTAATGAGGGTAAGGGTTTGGTACCGGAGATTGTAGAGAGGAGTAGGCTCAGAACTGGAGAAAGGTAACGATAGGGGAAATATGGTGATGGCATCAATAATATGAATGGTAAGTTTAAGTAAGGATGAAGCAAGGAAAATTTAAGACCAGATGAGGCTTATCTGGATAACTTCGCCACCCAGATAAGCCATTTCATTTCTACCCGTTAGTGTAATGATGAGGATAAGACGTTGGGTGTCAAAGCATCATTTTGGGATAGGTGATTGGACTTTCGAGTGGTGAATTTGATGTTGGATCATGGCTCATGACACAAGATAATTTTGTGATTTGCTTAAGGATGAAGTATGTTCGTGACCTATCATTACTAGACATGCTTCATATTCATGCTTTGATGTGATTTTGCCCTCAACCATTTTCGAGCACTTATAAGAGGATTGATTAAGTTTAGGCATATGGGTATGAAGGATAGGTGCATTGTTTTAATACTAAGGTCATAAGATCTAGCATATATTTTCATACCTATTGTAGTTTTATGAGCAGAGGAAAATAAATGCCATGTTACCTTTGCTTTTACCTTTGTATGATCAATACTCATAGCATATGCGACTGCTTGTAGATTGTCAGGATTCATCTTGTTAGGCTGGAGTTTTCTGGAAGCTTGGTACTGGAATTTCTTGTACTTCTTTATTCTGTGTTTATCTTCTTTTGTGTTTGGTTCTGCAGGGTTGTAGGGTGATCATGATGGTTTCTGAAGGTGAGATGTGAGTCTAAAAAAGAGTTCCGAAGGAGCTCTTTGACCTTCCCCCATGCCAAGGATGTTGCATATCCTTATGCAAGAAGATTCAACACTGTGTATCATAATGGATAAAATATCATAAGAGAAAAGAAGCCAAATCAAATTCCAGAAGTACATTTTATCACCTAGCATATGATCACATGCCTAAAAATTAAAATTTCCTTTCTTTTGATGATGTATTGACAGAGGTAGTATTCAACAGTGAAAATAGGGAGGCTTTTATATGTTTTCCAGAAGAACAGATCCAACCTAACTTGCTTCAGAGATTTACTATCATTATATGTTATAGATAAATTTCACAGTATAAATAGATTAGACTCCCTAGTTAGGGCTCCACTCTTAAGAAGTTTCCTTCTTAGGTAATGTAGGCTTTAGATGCCAGCTCGGTAAAGTTGACTTAGGGTAATTCTCAAATGGACATTTGATTGTAGTAATTATGTTGCTTGTTAATCTGGAGTTTGTATCTCATAAATGTCAATAGTGACCTTTGCTTATATTGTTCATTTTTTAGATGATAAAAGTGAATTTTTCAATCAGACAAGTATAGATGAGACATTTCTCAACCATAATCCACTACCAACAAGCCTGTTCAGTACTCTAGTGGGGTAGTTGTGATAATTAGTGAGAGATCCCTTCCCTAGGTAGAATGCCCCATTGCCAATAGGCCTGTTCAGTACCCTGATGGGTTTGCCTATTCATACCACAGACCGATACCCGCTGCCAGCAGACCTGTTCAGTATCCTGGTGGGTTAGTCTCTTAAACCCTTTTTCCATCAAAGACTTTTTGTCCATAGTCACCTATTTTGGTTTTTATTAAAGAGTGCTTTGCATGGTGACATGGGAGGCTCTTTTGAAAACCTTTTTACAGGCTGGGATGGTATTGGGTTGGAAGGTATATTCTCTTCTTTGAATGTATTTTAAAGATTTGTCTGAAGAAAAAATAAAATTTTTATGCAGATTATTTCTTTAGAGTGATCCAGATGCATAATTTTGTCTGAGTTTATCCATAAGAGAATGACCTAAAGTTTCCTTAGGGTACTGATACATCCTCTTCCATAAAATTTTTCCTAATGTGCCCATGATAGAGAGTGTTCATATACTCATATGTTACTCCTTAGTAAAGATAATCCAATGAATACTATTGAAGTCTAGTTAGGGTGAAATAGTTACTTGTAGGCTAATATATATATTTTTTGTCACTTTAATCATGTTGAAATACTGGATAAAGGCAACTTCTAGTCTTTGAAGCAGATTATGGTTCTTTGAATAATCATAGGTAAAGATTGTGTCTTTTTTTTTGTTGTCAAGCAACAGAACCAAAAGAAATTAAAATACTTCCTTCTAGCTAGCAACATAACCAAAAGAAATTAAAGATACTTCCTTCTAGCTAGCAACAAAACCAAAAGAAATTAAAGATACTTCCCTTTAGTCGGTAACAGAACCAAAAGAAATTATTGCTTCACAAGGGCTGCCATTTGATGCTGCATTATGCTTCTTGGTTCCAACTTAAGTGGTTGTTGCATGGCTTCATACTTCATATTAATTGACATAAGATTTTGAAATATGCGTAGCATTCCTTGTCAATTAGGTAATGTGTCCTGATAGTACCATATAAGGAAAGACTTCTAGTACCAGACCAACATAGGACTGCTGGTACTGGACCAAAACAGGATTTCTGGCACCAAAGTAGTATTGCTGGTACCGGATTAGAATAGAGTATTGTTGATGCCTACAAATTAATGTTTAGCAAGTTTGCGAAGGATCAAATAAATTATAGAAATCTACTTACAAAAAAAATTGTGAAAGTAAAACACAAGGAGGTAAGAATCCATTGTTACCTTAAGCTTATTAACAAAACTCAATTCACACCTATGTACAAAAAGTTTCTAATAAACCAATCAATCAATGTGGATCAATAGGAAGGTCTCCTTCCTTACTGATCACCTGCATATCTGAATTCTGTAGTATACGAGTCATAAATTCCTCTTTTGACAGGGGTTTGTTATAAATTCTCAATCGGTGACCATTCACAAGTAGTGGTGTCTATTGTTCGTCGATTGTCTTTATCCTGATTGAACCAATATCATAGACAATGTCAATTTTGTAAGGTCCCATCCAACGAGTAGTTAACTTACCTTTGAAGTTCTTGAATATGCTGTCATATAATAGGGCCCAATCTCCTTGTTGAAATTTTTTCTTTTTGAGATACTTGTCATGCCATTTTGTTCTCTGCTCTTGAATGAGGGTGGTTCTTTGAAGTGCTTCCTACCTGATTTCATCCAACTCATTAAGCTGCAAGAGTCTTTGTTGCTGGGCTTCATCCAAGTTCATGCCAACTTGTACTGCAGTCCTGAAGGTTTTGATTTGGAATTCTATGGGAAGAAGCACCTGCTTCCCATACACCAACTCGTAGGGTGTATGTCTTGTTGTATTCCTCCAGGTGATTGTATAAGCCCATAAGGCTTCTAGTAATCTGTCAGCCCAATCCTTGTGGTGTAGCTGTACTGTTTTCGTAAGAATGGACTTAATAACTTTGTTGGTAGATTCTACTTGTCCATTTGCCTATGGATGGTAGGGTGTAGATTTCTTGTGTTTGATTTGGTACTGTTCTATAACAGATTTGACTAGATGAGAGGTAAATTGAGTTCCGATCAATCACAATTTCTCGAGGTACAAAAAATCTAGTAAAGATGTCGTTAAAAAGGAAATCTACCGCTAATTGTTCACTTGCAGCTGGCAAAGATTTTGCTTCAACCCACTTAGTCACATAGTCAGTGCATACAAGTATATACTTTTTCTTTTTAGATGCAGGGTTAATGGGCCCTACAAAATATAATTCCCATTTCTTGAAAGGCTCAATAACAACTTGGGCTTGAAGTGGCATTTGGTCTCGTGCAGTAGGCTTACCCTTTCGTTGGCATTCATCACAATTGGATACATAGGTTTTAGCATCTCTGAAAATATGAGGCCAGTAGTAACCAGATTGCAGAACTTTGTAAGCGGTCCTCTTGTCTGCAAAGTGTCCTCCACACGGACCATCATGGAAGGCTTGCAAAATATCATGAATTTCATCTTCCCTTACACATCTCCTGATTACCAAATCTGGTCCTGTTTTGTAGAGGCAATCATCGTGCCACATGCAGTTTGCACTTAGCTGAATTACTTTCTGTTTTTCTCTAGGAGACAATTTTTGAGGCATCTTCCTTGTCACAAGATATTTAGCTACATATGCATACCAAGGAGTGAATGTAGAAATAGCAAAAATTTTTTCATTAGGAAAGTTATCTTCTACTGGTGCGTTATCTCCCAGATGAATCATTCTAGATAAGAAATCATCCACAAGATTATTCTTACCAGGTCTATTAATAATGTTGATATTGAACTCTTGTAATAATAACAACCATCTTGTAACTCTAGGATTTGTTACAGGTTTGTTCATTAAGAATTTGATGGCTGAATGATCAGTGTGTACAAAATCTTGATATCCTATAATATAGTGTCTAAATTTATTGATAGCATGGACCACAACTAGCAATTCGTTTTCTGTGACCGTATAATTAACTTTAGCTGGAGACTGATTTTTACTGACAAATTAAATAGCATAGGTCATTTGATTTTCTCTTTGTCCAAGAACTGCCCCAAGGGCTATGTCTGAGGCATTGGTACAAATATGAAAAGGAAGGGACCAATTTGGTCCTCTTAATACAGGGGTAGTTGACAATTTCTGTTTTAGAATTTCAAAAGATATTTGGCATTCATCATCCCACTTAAATTCGACTTCTTTAGATAATAACTTGAATAAAGGGGTAGCTAGGCTTGTAAAATTCGGAATGAATCTTCTATAGTAGCCAACATGCCCTAAAAAGCTGCGAACTTCCTTTTGTGGGGAAGGTATTCTGATTTTTGTGATAATATAAATCTTTGCCAGATCAACTCTCATTCCAAAACCAGAGATGTGATGTCCCAAAACAATACCTCCAGTGAGCATCATTTTTGACTTTTCATTACTTAAGGAAAGATTAGTTTCCTTACACCTAATCAATACTTTTTCTAGACTGGTCAAAGCTTCCTGGAAGTCTTTTCCATGGACTATAAAGTCATCCATGTAGACTTCCACGCAATCATTGGTAAAGTCAGAGAAAATGGCTAGGATAGCCCTTTGAAAAGTGGTTGGGGCATTGCAAAGTCCAAAAGGAAGCACCCTATAAGCATAGGTTCCCCATGGGCAGGTGAAAGTGGTCTTCTCCTGGTCTTCGGGTGCTATTTGTATTTGGTTATAACCACTAAACCCATTCAGGAATGGAAAATACTTCTTTCCAGACAAGGTATCCAACACCTGATCAATAAATGTAAGGGAAAATAATCCCTATGGGTGGCTTTGTTCAACTCCCGAAAATCTACACATATTCTCCACTTACCATTTTTCTTGGGAACTATGACAAGTGGAGATACCCATTGACTATCTGAAATGGGGTATATGAGATTGGCTTGAAGGAGTTTTTGCAATTCCTCTTTTACAATCTCTTTAAGGGTTGGATTCATCCTTCGCTGAGGTTGTCTAACTGGTCTGATTTGGTCATTAGTGTAGATATGATGTGTGCATGTGTCAGGGTGAATGATTTTCATGTCTGCATAATCCCATGCAAATGCATCAAATTGTCTTTGGAGCATTTCAATTACTTGCGTATTTTGTTCTGGTTTTAAACTAGAGTTCATATACAAAGGTTTTCCTGGGATAATCTCAACAAGTTCAGTAGTTTCTTCCTTCTTTGAGGAAGCTGGTGATAAAGTATATAATTGAGTGATATCAGGGTGTCAAGTTTGTTGAAATTCGGAACTGAAAATGTGTGACAATTCTGCAAAAGACCTCGGGTATTCAATGCAATTTGTATCAGCCAAAAATAAACTTAAGACTTGTTCATCCGATTGTTCTTACATTTCTCTGACTTGTTCAACTGTTAACAGGGGTCTGATGCAATCTTCCTATCCATAAGGGTTTTCTAACCAAACAGATATTTCCTGTGCCGGTTGGGCAGGAGGGAAGAGAACAAGTTTTTGGCTATGTGTGCCATTGGATATAGTCATCTCACTAGACCGACAACTGATAAAGGCATCTGCTCTGGCCATCCAAGGGCGGCCAAGAACCACAGAGTGTCCTGGTTTGGAGGATGATTTAGAATAGATGACTAAAAAATCTACTGGATATTCCCAAGAAGCTAGAGTGACTGTGACATCATCTAGACTTCCAGCAGGGCTAATGACTGACTTATCTGCCAACTCTATCATGGTTTGGGTTGGTCTTAACTGGTTGATTTGGAGATTTTGCATAGTGTCAACAAGCATTACATTAATTGCTATACCCAAATCAATGAGTGTGTTTGGTAAAGAAATACCATTAATTTCAACAGTGACTACTGGGTTTCCAGGGTCATTATATTTGTATGGCATTTCAGAAATAAATTCGGATAATTGTCCCACCACTGAACAAGGGGAGGTTCCTTCTTCTTCCTTCCTGGTTTCTTAATGCAAAGATGCTTTATGATTTTTGCATATATGGGTATATCCTTAATGGATTGCAACAAAGGTATTTTTATACATACATTTTGTAATTCATCCTCTATATCTCCGTGCAAGTGTGGGTTAGGTTTTTTCACTAATAGTCTTTCGGGGTAGGGTGGGAGATTAACTTGTTGAGGTACTCGTACAGACTGAGAAGTGATTGGAATAGGAGGGGAAGTCTCTTCTTCTGCAGGGGTGGTTTAAGTGTTTTCTTCCTCAGAATGATTATCATTTTCTTCCTGAATTATTATTGCAGGATTTGATTGGTTTACAACTTTCCCCGATCGTAGTTGAATTTCATAGGTGGGAAAGGTTTGAACTTATGTATTTTGCACTGGGTGGGTGGTTCGATTATTGGTGTTAAGGATTGGCTGGGCAGGGATTGTTGTTAATTTCAGAGGGTTGTGGGCAACTTGGTTTTTTGGTTGTTGATTGGCATTTATAGGTGCTTGCTGTTGTTGGTTAGGGTTCAAGGGGGTTTGTAAATTGCTGTTGTATATGAGGTGGGAGTAAAGCTTGCATTTGTGGTGGGTTGAATCCAGGTAGTAATTGGGAAATGTTTGCAGGATACTGTGGATATGTAGGGTAAGAGAGATTTCCATACACAGGTCCCCTCCAACCTTGTTGCCAAGGTTGAGTTTGAGCTTGCTGAGGTGTCCATTGTGGATAGGTCATTGGGGAAGGACCCCATTGTTGCTGTTGATACTGTGCATTAGGGTCATAAAATGTATTGGGGTTTTGGGCTCTCCAAGGTCTTATAGAAGGGTATGGTTGTTCTTGTGAGACTCCTCCTCCCCTATACATGGCTTGTAGCTCAAGCAAAGTCGGACACTCAGATGTGGGGTGTTCTAGTGTACACATGCCACAGATTTATATGACATTTAATGGGCATCCCTTCTCACTGTGCTTCTTTCGACATCTATGACAAAATATTGCTAAAGCAACCTCTTCTTCTTGTTTCTTTTTCAGTTTTAGAGTATCTAACTGGTTACTGATTGTGCTCAAGATGTCTGTTTTAAAGTTCTCCAATAAGTTTCGTAACTCAATTCTAGTGACAGTCCCTGAGCTTTGTTTTGTATTTCTGCTAAAAGAATCTCTTGGTCCTTTGCCTGTTTTAGCTTGTCCTCTTGAGTATCTTCTACAGTAATTTGCAATCTCTGCAAAAGGCTTTTGGTGTACATCTCCTGAACTCAACAAGTTTAAAGATTCTATGTAGTCATCTCTAAGACCTTTCAAGAATACAATTCTTACTACAGCTAGGTCTGTGGTGAATAGTTTTGATTTCTGATAGTTGTATAAGAACCTTTGTAAGTAGTCTTCAGGGATTTCATCTTCTATTTGTTGCATTTTAAAAATGTCGTTTTTAGCATTATCCTTACAATAGTCTTGGTATTTCCGTAAAAATGTGTTTTTCATCTGATCCCAAGAGAGGATTGTATTTTCTCCTAAGATCATGAACCATATTAAGGTTGAATCTTTCATTGTAGCAGGAAAAAACTTAAGTTTTTGGGCATCATTTGGGTAGTTATAGCTTCTACATAATATGTCAAACTTGAATACAACTAAATCCGGGTCTTCAGTTGACATACCTCTGAAAGTGGGTAACGATGATAGTGGGATATTTTTCATGCTGATGTTTCTAGAAATATCCAAGATTGGAAACCCAAAAGTCTCAGTCTCTATGGCTGCATTTCCTTTTTCTTCTGCCATTCTACTGATAGATGGTTCAGAAGATGGATTTTCTGTATCTCCTAAATGTTCAGCAGATTCACGTTTTGCCCACCCCAATACTGATTCTTCCATTTTAGGTTCTCCTTCTGGAGCCTTGCTGACTCCCCTTGAATTTTCTCCAGGTGGAATTTTTCCTGCACCAGTTTCAGTTGGATTAGTGAGGGCGGGGGGGGGGGGGGGGGGTTGTTTTTGAATCTTTAGAGCTTACAAATCTACCCTTGTTATCTCTATATCTATGCATAAAATGGAAATTTGATTTTTAACTGAATTGAAATCCTAATTCTATCTAGAAGGTAAGAAGGCAACCTGGATTCGGAGAACCCCACTCTAGTGGTCGCGTGGCTCTTCACTCATGTCTTAAATGTTTTATCCTCCTCCCTCAAGCAGCCTTTAAAAGCATCAAAAAAAAAAAAAACTATGCAAACAATCTAAGCTAAAAATCACTTCCTACTGTTTGCAACTCCCCAACAACGATGCCAAAATGATGTGCTGCTTGTATGTTTAGTATAATGCACTCATTAATTATCAATCCGAGATTCATAATCAACAGAGTTACAAGACACCAGTAAGAAAGGTAATTCTAATGTCATGAGTATAGATCTATTCTAGATTATGTATGCTGGAAACAAAGCAAACTAGCAAACTGAAACACACTTTGGTTGTCTTTCACAGAGAGGCTATCTACTCCATTATGGCACATGCAAGTATGAGATGGATTTATTTTGACAAATCAACTCTGCTATCTGACCCAAAAAACCAACTATGCAATCACACTTCTGAAAGGGAAATCCCACATCAATCATCAAGACATAGCATGGGTAGTTCAAAAGTCAATATACTGAGTATGCTGTGGTTCACAATGTGTTGTTGTGAACTTCACTAATTCTCCTTCAGATATGTCTGACTACTACTGCCAACATTTATGTCCATGAAACAAAATCAAATTCATAAAAAAATAGAAACATAGCATATGCAAAACAAAGAGAGTAAAGATCTCTGAGCAATCATATAATCGAAATCCTAGTCTAAACTATAATGCTATCATCTGAAAGAATTAAAGCTTCAACTAATCTAACATTTACACTATTGAAATCAAATGCTAATACTAATCTACAAAGATGCTGACCTTTGTTGGGCGGTGGGCCCTTGCCACTTCAACAGGTTAGCGACTGGAGTCTACAGTAAGCTTTCTTTCAACCCACACATTACTCTTACTCAAACTTCAAAACATAGAATACAACTATGATAACAACTCAACTCACATTCAATCATAGACGATCAAGACATGGAGATAAATGACGTCCTTCTATTAATCTTCACCCAGAATATGCTCTACAATATGTAACGCTGCTTCACATGCTGTGTTATGCTAACTCTCCACTGTTGGGTGTGTGTTATATTCTTTGCATATGTGTGTGTGTGGGTGCGTCAGATATGACAACTATGTCTGACGATCCCTTCACCTAGGGCTCTGCCGTGTGCACCGGGATATTTCCTAGGGGGGTCCCAGGGGGGGCAGGTATGCCCCCCCTGGTTACGCGCAATTTTTTTTTTGGGCGGTTTTTGCTATTTTTAGCGGATTTTGCTATTTTTAGCTGATTTGTAAATTAATCCCGGATTAAGGGATTAGGGTTTTGGTATCTACGGAATACCTAAAAACATT